>BMAO01028810.1:24615-55899 GCA_019973975.1 Trichonephila clavata
AATGGATTTATTCAGCCGAACAAATTTATTCTACAACTACAATTATACAAGTTTTATTTGGCAACATGGAAAAATTATCGAATGATGAACTCGCCGCTAGAGGCGATGTTAAACAAAATGTCGTCCACATGCAGGAGAAAGCGTACTGCGTTTTCGAATATGCCAAAACCTCCTTGGTAACTGTTGGGCAAAGACATTTTCACACGAAATTTCGTAAAGAACCATCGCATCGGTATAACATAAACAGGTGGGTGAAGCAGTTCCAGGATACCGGCTGCTTATGCAAGAACAAAAGCCCTGGACGAAAAGAAACAAAACCCGAAGTGATTGAAAGAATTAGTGATTCGTTTTTACGGAGTCCTCAAATCAACGCGACGTGCAGGTGCAGAACTGGCTGTCCCTTGCAGAACGGCGTGGCGTGTTTTACGGAAGCGTCTCCAATTCAAGCCGTACAGATATCAGATGGTCTAGGCTTTAAAACCTACTGACAAACCTTTGCGGAAGAATTTCAGAGTGAAATTTCAAAAAAGGCTCAACGTGAATGGTTTCGAGAACACACTGGTGTTTACCGATGAAGCCACGTTCCACTTATGTGGCAAAGTTAATCGCCATAATTTGCAATTTGGGGCACGGAAAATGTACATAATTCATATTCAAATTGGCATATTCGAAAACGCAGTACGCTTTCTCCTGCATGGATGACATTTTGTTTAACAGCGCCTCTAGCGGCGAGTTTATCATTCGATAATTTTTCCTTTTTGCCAAATAAAACTTGTATAATTGTAATTGCAAAATAAATTTGTTTCGGCTGAATAAATCCATTACGGTAGTCACACTGAGCTATTTTTTTGTACCATTCAATATGAAACACCCTATAGTTAACCAAGCATCACTCGCGTGAAAAAAACGACCGAAAGTTTTCGTGCAGGGTGTGCTATACCCAAAGGTGTTTGTATTGTGTTTTTACCGTAAAATTCGTATAGAAAGGTTAAAAAGGAAGAAAGGTAGGAAATACAACATGTTTATTACATTTTTCACACGTAAATTTGCTATTTCTGTTCTTTTTATAAGGAAATTCAGGGCATTGTTTATACACTCCTTTAATCTCGTCGCCAGTGAATGCGATGTCTTCACTGGATCTTAATTTTTTTTAAATCTGTATCTTTCAAACTAAACATATGGGAGTAAACTTCTCTATTCTTGAAATTTAAACATTTTTAAATTTCTTTTTTATTTCCTCTTATTTTGTTCCAGAAATAGTGTTTTTCCCCCCAAAAGTGCATCTGTAAGTGGATAAGATGTGTACCAGTTATCTCCTTAAAATTACGTTCTTCACAAATGTTTTTGTGCCTCTACATATAAAACTTTTATTTTCAACGGTGTCTCCCTTTTCTAAATCTGAATCGATTTCAGTGAAGGAATCATACTTGCTGTTATACTTTTCATCATTTGATTTTTCCTCATCATAACCGCGAAGAGAATTTCTTCATCCAAAATATTGTAGTACTATATTTATTAAATAATGTATCTATTAAATTACTTATATAAATATCACATTTCTTCATTAAACTACAATAATATGCCATAGCATAAAGAAGATTTAAAACATGCTCATGCATTCAGAACCGTAACGGTGATTCACGCACAGGGTATGGCATACCCTAAGAGGCGATATCCAAAAATATATACTATTTAGAATTCGCCTACAAGCTAAGGCCCCTCAAAGGATATGACCTTAAAGTCACTACACGAGAAACTAGTAATTTTCCAAAAAAAGGTTTAGAAGGAGCGTTGAAAAAATTTAGAGAAGTGCCGGGTTAATATTTTAAAATTAAAAATTTTATTTGATAAAATATATGATGTGTTGGGTACGTAATTGATGCCGCATAGATTATTTTTTTACTATAATTTGAAAGCTGAGAATAAAAACATCCAAACTTAGATTATTTCTATTTTTGAGTAAGTTTATTAACACGAAGTAACGATGGATTTAAGCTTCTTTCTATTATAAAATTCAAATAATATAGTACTTTTAGTTCCGTTTTAACTAATCAGCTTTATGTATATTTTGCACATTTAAAAGCACAAACATGCTTGCTTCATAGATTATTTTTATATTTGAAAGAGTATCACAAATATTTAACCAAAATATGATGAAAAGTAATAGAGCTACTGGCATCTAAACTTAAAAACAAAGGACAAGGCAGCAACTTTTTCACCTTTCTCTCGACAGCCTAATATTTCTAATCGCAAGCAGGGCTGTTCATAATAATCAAGAATCTGTATCTGGACATAACGAGCGGAGATTCCCTTCAGTAAATTGAATCTCATTTCTAAATCATTTGTGTAAACTTCTGGAGATTCACACTGGTGACACACATACACCTGTAAAACATTAAATATAGCATAATATGTTAAAACAATTTAGATGATTAATAAAAAATTAAAAATAATTTTAACTTTTTTCTTAAATTTTATTTTTTCAATTCCTACTATTAGTCACCGTATATTTATATATTTATATTGTCCAAATTTTCAATCGTTAATAAAATACTTTCTATTCATCCAATCAAGTTCAAATAAATTTTTTAAAATTTGTAGTCACTTGATGTTAATACAGTTTTTTCAAACATTAATTAAATTAAATTAAATTAATTACCGGTTTTTGACTCCAAATTAAATTCGTCTCCATTGTTTTAAAAATGTAACTGTTGAAACAATGACAAAAATTGGCGTCGAAAACCGGTTTTTCAGCCAAACTAGCCAAACCGGGTGTGCATTGTTACAACAATGCAGACACACAAATCATGCTATTTTTTCAATTCCTACTATTTTAGTTCACTCTCTCCCTATATATATATATATATATCTTGTTCAAATTTTCAATCATTTATATAATACTTTCTATTCATCCATTCAAAGTAGGAATTGACTTTAAAATTTTTCTTTTTATATTACTCATTATTACTATTTTTTCTTATTGTTGTATTTAAATTGATTCACACACACACACACACACACCACACACACACAACACACACACACACAACACACACCACACCACACACACACACACACCACACCACACACACACACACACCACACACACACACACACACACACACACACACACACACACACACACACACACACACACACACACAATGTGTAACACTGCCACTTACGTCATTACTTGGGGTAACCCAAAAGTAATTAATAGAATCTCGGGTAAATTAATATATTAAATGACATACAGATAGCACACAGTTACAAAGACACAGACACTTAACACAATTACAAGACAAACATTTAGAGAAAACATAAGTGAAAATAAGTAAAGTTTACATAGTCAGGATTGACATCGAAATGGGGAACGCACGCTGTCCAGATCCAAACTATCTCTGACGTACTACAGTGTTTCTACAGTCACACTTCCGTCCAAGCCCATATTTAATGCGCACCTACATTTCGGTCTTGAACTATACCGTGTGTTACAAATGCTATATTATTTAGACATGCTATTATTATTTTGCGAGTTTTTAACATAATGTTGAAACGTGTAATCAGCAAGCAGAAGACTTAAAATTTTGATCTCCATAATAATTTTTTTAGTTTACCTTATTAGTTTTAGGCAGTTTATACCTTTTTTTGTCCAACTGGTTCTTCTTCCCAAACCCAGCTGATGGAATCATTGCTGAAAAACATATAAAACCTCTTAACGATTGTTTTTTTGGGTGCGTTGTTAAGGCCTTGAATTGTAATTCCGGTAACAGTCGTAATATTTTGTAAATCTACCTAAAAAGAAATTTAAAAAAATATTGCTATTTTCTACTGTAAAACTTAATTGCTTTTATTTAAAAGTATTTAAACTCTAAAGAACTATCAGCAAAGATGCATTTTGATAAATATGCACTCAACACTTTTTTACATGGCATATACGTTCCTCAGAAAACTATGCAAAAAAATGGTATAAAAATGCATGCGACACATGGTAAATTTGGAGATATGCTACACAACTTTAAGAAATCATAAGATGAAAAAACTAAATATTCTAAAAAAAATTATGCAAAAAAGAAATACATGTTACATATTTATAAAACAAATACAATTAACTTTTGTTAGAAAAAAAATTGAAATTAATGTACAGTGGCAATAAAATGGTATACAACATATAAAAATTCAAACTGAAATTAGGAATAAAGCTGCTAATTAACAACTATTCATTGCTACTTAATAACAAGCGTGCACATTTGTTCCGGAATTGGATAAAAAATGCCATCATCAATAAATGTGTCAGGTATGTCCCGCACAATTGTCGGTTTTGATAAAAAATAAAGAATTTCTTTCGTGCTAAAACAAAAAATTCATGTAAAGTAGTATATTAGTGAACCGTATTATTTCAAAATCATGTAAAAAAGATTTGCATGTGAACAGTAAAAGTAATAAAATGTTAATACACTGCTGGCCACCGTAATTGCAACACCAAGAAAGACAAGAGATAGCACAACAAAATTTATTTTGTAGGTAACATGTTGACCAAGTATCAAATGATAAAATTTATAGACTTCTGTGAAGTGTGGTTCCTGCCAGAACCAGTAGCCAGAATAGCTGCCGTTGTTGGAGATCACCGCTGCCACACGCCTCGGCATTCATTCAAAGAGACTTTGGATGTGTTCTTGGGATGCAGCAGACCAAGCAGCTTCCATACGTTGCCAAAATTGATCTGGTGTGGCAGCTGGGGGTGTAATCTGGGTCAATCGTTGAACAACCATGGACCCCGTGTTTTCTATCGGAGAAAGATCCGGAGAGCGAGACGGCCAGGGAAACAATTCAATCTGGTGATTGACGAAGAACCTTTGGACAATGCGTGCCACGTGTGGTCGCGCATTATCCTGTTGAAATATGGCTGTGGCCAAGCCTTGAAGGTAAGGAAGGACAAATGGCTCCAACACCACGGAGATGTAGCTCTGGCTGTTTAAAGTACCTTGCAATGCGTACTAGAGGAGTACGAGAGTGATATCCAATACCGCCCCATACCATAATAACCGGTGCAGGACTAGTGTGGCGGTGCATAATGCAGCTGTTCAGCATCCTCTCTCCACGGTGTCTCCAGACTCGAATCCGACCATCGTGGTGTTGCAGACAAATGCGTGACTCGTCAGTAAAGACAACTTCATTCCATTCTGCCGCCCACATCCTTCTTTCATCGCACCATTGGCGGCGGAGACGTCTGTGGTTCTGCATCAAGGGTAGACCAAGCAATGGACGTCTTGCGGACAGACCACTCTCCAGTAAACGGCGTCGAATAGTACGCGCAGACACTGAATGATGCGTTACAGACTCAATGTGCTGTGCTATGGTTCGTGATGTGACTGAGCGATCCGTCACTGCCAAGCGCACAATTTGCCTGTCCTCACGTGAAGTGGTGCACTGAGGTGGATACAATCGACCACGTCGGTCCGTCGTACGCTCCTGCATCCAACGGTCACATATCCGCATTACAGTTGTTTGGTTTCGTCCAACACGATGACCGATTACCCTGAAAGATAATCCACAATCTCGGTAGGTCACTATCCTTCCTCTGTCGAACTCGGATACTTGATCAAAAGCTGATCGCTGTTTTCTACGTGACATAACTGATCGTTTTTTGAAAAAACCACAAGAAAAACACAATTGCCGAACTTGAAATCGTCGAAATCTCCAAGCCTTAAATAGCTCTTTGAAGTGGCGCCACAGGCGTGCGTGATGTGTGTCTGCGCTGAAATTCTAATCATTTGCATATCTCACCTCCGCTAATGCATGTTGTAAATTTCATGTTATTTGCGTGCTTCTTTCAGGGTGTTGCATTTACGGTGGCCAGCAGTGTATTTAAGTGATAAATGAATTTATATATTAACAACCCAACTTATATTTTCATTAAATTATTTTTATTTTCTTATTTATGAACCGCGCTATATTTGAGCGATAATGACTAGTAATAGTTATAAGCGAAATACAATCTTTGACAATAAAGTTCGGTGAATGAATTCAGAACGGCCGATCTGGCAACACTAGCAAAATAAAAAGCTGCACATGCGTTGCGCCAGGTGTTGACCATTTGCCCCCTTTATTGTTCAGAGGAGCGTCGTTTGTGTTTCGTGTAAGACTTATTTTACAAAGTGCTTGTTTAGTGTGTTGGTTCGTAACTCAGAAAAGGAAAATGAACGAACAAAAGATCAATTTAAAGTTTTGTTTTAAGCTTGGCAAGACACTGAAAGAAACTTATTCGATGCTGGTACGAGTTTATGAAGATCAAACACTGTTCATGGTGTGTATACGAGTAGTTCGTAAGTTTTCGAGAAATCTGGGAAAGTGGGAAATACCTGTATTCTTTATGCTTAGGACCCTACACTGGAATCTTGCAGGTGATCTTTATCGGGATTGATCAATGTCGTTGGATTCACTGGTGTAAATCGCATTCCTGGACAACTCCACGACCTCTTAATAATTCCACTATCTTTCAATCTTCAAATAATAAACTAACTCGCAAACTCTTTGCTAACTCCTACTTGCCAACTCTCATACTCGCGAAAGCAGAATTTATATAATATATTTCATTTACATAATCACGCTTTCTTCTGAAAGTTGGTTGAATTGAATTATTTTTCCCCAGAAGAGTCCTCAAGGTGCAAATATAGTCGTGGATAGATCCCCGTCACAAGGTAACTTTAGTTAATATTTCATCTACGTTAATGCTACAAGACGATTCATCGAACTTTATTTTTAGAGGTTGTATTTACGCCACCCATTGTTAGACAATTAAATTTATTTTTTAAAGGTGTTTTTGCAGTTATTTTTCAAAAAAGTTATATTTATATAATTTTTTTTCAAACAATCATTCCAAATTTTTATTGTTGTACTTTTCTAGTTGCAAATAATATTTTTATAAGAGAGAGAGAGAGAGAGAGAGAAGAAAAGTTAAGAAAAAATATTTATATTTCAATACATTTTTTATACTAAAATCTAGAATTTTTTTTAAAATATTGAGTCATTTTGTTTGAGTGTTTTAAAAATCCTTAAATATTTAAAAATACTTCAGAATAACCTAAAGGGAAAAAATTAATGTAAATCTTTTTAAAATTATTTAATATTTAGAATATGTATTATTGCTAGAGTAAATTTGATAGTGGTAGCTAAAAATCTACAATAAAAAAACTCTCTTATTGCACGAAGATAATTAATGAAATCATCGATGAAAAATTCCTCACTAAGTTTTGCAATTTGTTTTTTTATATGTGTACTAGATGTGCTTATATATTAGCATAAAATTAGTTGTTTATTCTATTCATGTATATTGTATAATGACTTGAAAAAAATTTCGCAATTGATTATTTAAAACTATAAATTATTCTTTTGTCAATCTTGTTCAATACATTTACAAAGTATTATTCACAGCTTACAGTATATTGTTTCAACGAATCGTTAAAAGCAGCACACCATCCATGATTAGCGTTTAGTCTTCCGTTGGTGTGGTGGTATCTATCAATGTCATCACTTGATGATGCGCTTATTTGTAGGTCAAAAATCTCCTCAGATGCCATGCCTAGCGGTTGACCACAGGATTCTGTTACAAAAGATATAGAAGTATAACTCGTTACTCAGATAATTAACATATATAGTATAATATATGCAATTACTTTTTCAGACCTATAAAATACAAGTCCATTTTCGTTATATTTTTTGGCCCTGATAAATCATTATAAAGAGTATAATTTTGCATTTAATTTTTTTACATGATAACTTAAGTCAGATGCTTCCATTTTTTAATATTTTTTTTTGTAAAATTAAAATATATCTCACGATTAAAAAAAACGAATCCAGATCTGATTCCCATTTTATATTATTTATCCAACCCCCGTGCTTTTCTTCTTGACCATTTGACGCCAAACCTCCCTGTACCGATTGACGACTTCGTCAGTTTTTTATTCATCGAGTCCAGTGCATTGAAGCAGGGTGTCGCCATTCATCCTGGTATGGCCGCAAAGCGGGCAGGCTTCGTCAGAAGCCAGGCCAAGCCAGTGGAGGCATACTCTCAAAAAGTCATGTTCACTGGTTAGGCGAACACGGACAACAGCCTTGGTACTCTCCAGGTGCTTTATGGTGTTGCACATAAAATTTAAATAAGTGTAGAATAACTAGAAATATATCTTAAGAAAATATCTTTCGATGGAACTTGTAATTTACGGGATGTCTTTTAATTAACCTACAGCTTTAGCAGTTGAAGCAATTTTTCAAGGCCTTACTAGAGGGTGCCACGAATCCCTGCCTAGAGGAAATATATAAAAAGAATTGCTTTATATAGTACTTGAGTTTCACTTCATTAAAAAAATATAATCACAATATATCCAACTGAATATCAAATTTTTAGCGTTAAAAATCGATATTTATGTATGGAAAATGGTAAATATTTCAACAAAAGTGGTCTTCAGCATTCAAAAATTGATCCCTTAGCCTTCTAAGAAAATAGTAAAAGATTCGATTAAAAAAAATGGAAATGTTTGGTTGTGTTTCAAATGGTATGAATTCGTAATATGGGTACGGGTAAAATTGGTTCATGCAAGACGGTGCCCCTCCACATAGTATTGGCAAAGTTTTTGACTCCATTAAGAGTCGGGTTTGAACCAAAGTTATATATCGTCTATCAATACATTGCATTGGCCTCTTTATTCCTAATATATAAATGTATATGAGTTCTCTCTGTTTTCTTGTCATATGAATTCTGTTGATTTCTTTTTGTGTAACACATCTCTCGAATCACATGAGAGTTGTATTATACAAGAAGAAACCAACAGACCGTATTAGCCTCAAAAGTTTAGGAGCTGAACGATTTTCATGCGTCAAAAAGGAAACACTGGAGTCGGTAACTGACAACTTTGTAAATATTTGCACCCTTTTATCATTTTGGAAGATTCTCATGTTGAAAATTTTTTCCATTAAATTCCTTTCCATGCTTTTTTTCAATATAAAAAACTTCGGTAGTGCTGTCTGCAACAACTGAAGAGTTATTTCACTTATAAGTTGTGGATTAATTAATTAAAACATAACCTGTATGATACGAAGATGAAATAATGATTTTGTAAAAATTGCAAGCCCAAAATTCGTTAAATTTAAAATCACAGAACGGGAATTTTATTTGCAGAGCATAGAAAAAAAAAAGAAAAATCAGCTATTTTATAGTATAAGGAAACAAAACATATGGAAATAGATACTTACCTGTTGCAAATACTTTTATTTCGCAGAACTGTAAGCTATCAAATCGGTTAAAAACTTGCAAGGTAACATATTGCCCATAGATTGGCTGAGAACAGTTGACTTTCAAAACGTGAAACTCGGGCTTCGTCACCGGATAAACATGACACGTGTACGAATTGAGGAACAGGCCAACTTGAGTATGGGGAATGCCGTAAGACAGTTCGTCGTAATAGCGGCTGAATGTATTTGTCAGCCCAGTTTCATCTACTGTTAATCGGAATCCTCTGAGACTCTGAGCTATGATTAAAAACAGAGAAAATCTTGGTCATAATTCATTCAAGGTTATTCATAATTTCCTCCTGTGGCGCTGTAGTAAAAAAAAAACTAAAACGAATACAGCAAAAAAGAAGGGAAAAAAAGAAGATATGAAGGAAAACAGAAAAAATTCAAGTGTGTGTTTTATTTACGTATTGTACATGTGTTCTGTATATGAACCTGTTGTGAACGTTTGCTCTAAAAACGTTAAAGTATAGAAATTTGCTTTAAAAAAATTCGAAGAACACTTTTGTTTTTGTTAGGCTTAGCTGCGCTAGTTTGATGCCGAAATACGGACTGTTGCCAATCCAGTTAACTGAAGAAGGTTACAAAGAAATTGCTTCCAGGTTAGTTTACATAAAATACAAAATATAGTAAATTACAAATGCTTAAATATAAAGTTATGAAATTCATCTTAAACATTAATTATTTTTAAAATTATATATATATAATGTTCTATAATTTTATTACATATCTGTTGGTTTTTTAATTACTTTTCAAAGTATAATGTTCTATAATTTTTATTACATTTTTGTTTTTTAACTCACTTGGCTCGTTCAGCCATAAGTTGGCAACGAGTTGAACATTTGTTTTCTCAACAAACCCTTGGTCACACGGCATATATCAATGCGATTGCACATTTGTGTCACACTCTAGTCAACGTGGCACTATCAATGTTATTGCGAGCACGTGTTATTCTTTCATGTAATTCTGACACATCACGCGGCAAAGGGGTTACGAAAACTTGGGTCTTATGTAAAATACAAGTTTTCGAATAACAAGGAAAGAATAACACGCGTACTTATAATTTTTTAGGAAAAACAAAATGCAACATTTGTTCGATTTGATTTTTTTTTTTTTTGCCTTAGATCTAATAACTGATTTGGCTATCGATCGTTTGAGGTTATGTGGAATCCAGAAATAACTTTACCTTTAGTTTCTTTTTTCTGTGTAACTTCGTTAAAATACATAAGGGGTAAATATTAAATAAAAGGTTAAAAAAAAAGAACAATTTTAAATTATGTGGCTTAAAAAGAGTTGAATATAATGATGTAGATCAGGGGTTGGCAACCTTTTACCTGTGGCTTGCAAAACCAACCAACCCGTATGATTCAGCATGCCAGATAGGAAGGAATTTTTTAACACACACAATTCTATTCCTACAATAATGCATGCAGAGGTAAAGAATATAGGTCAATAATATAGAATTATGGCTTTATTATGTATTAATTTTGCATCATTTAAAGATATTTCTGTACATAAAAATAAACAACATAAAATATAATTATTCTTCAACAAAAATAAAAATAATTAAAATTGTACAAATATTATGTATTTTCAAACATATTTATTAAAAAAAAGAAATAGACTACAAAAGTATAAGTGTTTCCCTTCATTATGGTTAAGTAAAAAAATAAAAAATTCAATGTGAACCTAGTGCTACACCGCTCTACTATCACATAGCAAAATTAAGTGTGTAATTTGTGATTTTTTCAATTTGGCACGATTCTGAGCAATTAGTTGTTAAACAATCTCTATCAGGACTCAAAACATTTCTCATACGAGGGAGGACTTTGTTAATTAGACATATAGAACCAGAAGCAGAAAGCAGAGAGTACATGTAATTTTCTCTCTTCAAACAATTAAATCTCTCCAGCAATGCTTTCAATAATTTACAAAATAACTATAAATTTATTTTTTGATTTATCTATTAGATTTTTTCGCAATTCCGTAAATGCCCATAATTCTGGAGATGTTTTTCAAATAGGGTCCATTAACAATTTATCAAATTCCATCCACTCAAAAATTGAAAATTTGTTGAATAGTGCAGTGTTTTGAGAAGTGCACCGTGTGCTACATGTGATGCCGTAGGATGCCGACCCCTTATGTAGATCGCAGTCATAAGATTTCTATTATCCTATAAAGCATAGGTTCTCAGCCTTTTATGAAGTGGCGCCCCCTTTTCTAGTGAATATTTTGATACCACTCCCTCCCACTCTAGAGAAATAAGAGTGTTCATAATACATGGTGAAAACAAGAGTTAAATTTTAAAACAATATTCTATTACTAATAGAATATATTTTTTAAATTAATTTTTTTCTAAAACCCCAATATTTTTTTACTTTTGAATCTGAAATAGCTATTGCCACAAATGTATTTAAATGCGTAATATATATTATATATTTTAATCATAGATTGATATTGGATATTGTTGGATATGAAACGTTACTGATTTTAAAAAAGCGGAATAAAAGTTTTAACTTGATTGTTATAAAGACAGGCAGGTGTTTTGATGATACGAAGTAATTCATAATAAACTATTGCTTTCAAAATAAATATAAATTGACAGTTTCAGCCTTTAAAGAATCACACGTTAATTCCTGGTTAACATATTTAATTATGTTTCTTGGATAATATACGTAACTAGCTGTTACCCGCCCGCTTCGCTGGGTATTTCATGATGTTTTATAAATTTTTACTGCTTATATATATGTATAAATTATTGATATCTAAGTCCTAGCATTAAGAATTCGATTGAATTGAAAAATATACTTATACCTGTAACTGCCACCTGTTGATAAAAAAAGGGCAGAACTCATCTAATTTGTATTTTCTAAAAATCTCTAAAATTGAAGCATAGAATGATGTTCGCTCTTTCGTAACTCAAAAACCAAGTGGATTCCCGCAAAACCAATTTTCGGTGGATCTCTACTCCGTAAATTGAACATGCAAGCCAAATTTCAAGTCTAAATCTAACAGAAAAAAGCAAAAGTTTTACTATAAATATCCCCGTAATCCCGTTGAGAGCCGTTTTCCAAAATTACCGCTCTTAGCGGATTTCAATTCAACAAAAGAAAAATGCAAACCAAATTTCATTATTATAGTCCTTGTAGCTCGAAAAAAGTAATTTTTTTTTGTCAATACGTCCCAGTAACCCCCTGCAACCCCCCAGAACTTGATTTGCTTAAAATTTATTCTTAGTGGATCTCTATTCAACAAAAGAAACATGCTTAAAAAATTTCAAGTATATGGGTCTAACAATTAAAAACAGGAATTTTTTTCTGTAACTCCTCTTGACCCCTCGCAAACATCTTTGGGGGTCAATTTTCATTTTACTCTTTGTTAGAGGAACTCTATTTCATGAAAGGAACATGCCTACCAATTTTCAAGCAGGTAGATCAAATAGATTAAAAACGGAAATAGTTATCTATTACGCCCCTTAATCCCCGAAATTAAACTTGGTAGTTGATATTCGCGAAACCCATTTTGTAGCGGTTCTCTACTTTACGAAAGGAATCTGCTTATCAAATTTCAAGACTGTACGTCTAACAGTTTAAAAATGGGGAAAATTGTCTATAACGCCACTTGAGCCCTGCAACGCCACTTCTGGGTCTGTTTTCACAAAACCCATTTTGTAGGGGAATTGCACTCTATGAAAGGAATCTGCTTAGCAAAATTTGAAGACTGTGCGTCCAATTAATTAAAAATCGAAAAAAAATTATCAATAACGCCCCTTGAACCCCCGCAACACCACCTAGGGGTCGATTTTCACAAAACATATTTTTCAGTGTATTTCTATCCTATGAGAGGAATCTGCTAACCAAATTTTAAGACTGTGAGTCTAATAGTTTAAAAAAAGAAATAATTATTTATATCTGCCCTTAACCCCCCGCAACACCCCTTGAGGGTCAATTTTCTCCAAACCCGTTTTGTCGAGGATATTTACTCCATGAAAGAAACATTCCTACCAATTTTCAAGCAGGTAGGTCAAATAGTTTAAAAACGAAAATATTTATCTCTTACGCCACTTATTCCCCTGCAACGCCACTTAGAGGTCTGTTTTCACAAAACCTTCTTCTAGCTGATCTCTACTCTATGAAAGAAATCTCTTTATCAGATATAAAGACTGTGCATCTAATAGTTTAAAAATGGAAATAATTATCTATAACGCCCCTTAAGTCCCTCAACGCCACTTGGGGGCAATTTTCACGAAACCTATTTTTAGCGTATCTCTACCCTATGAGAGGAATCTGCTTACTAAGTTTCAAGACTGTACGTCTAATAACATAAAAATAGGAATTTATAACGCCCCTTAAACCCCCCGCTCCCGCAACACCCCTTGGGGTTCAATTTTCCCAAAACCCATTTCGTAGCGGATATTTACTCCAGGAAAGAAACTTACCTACCAATTTTCAAGCAGGTAGGTGAAGTAGTTTAAAAACGGATATATCTATCTATTACGCCCCTTAATCCCCCGAAACGCCACTTAGAAGTCTGTTTTCACAAAACCCGTTTTGTAACTGATCATTATTCTACGAAAGGAATCTATATATCAAATTTAAAGATAGTGCGTCAAATAATTTAAAAATGGAAATAATTATCTATACCCCCCTAAGCCCCTGCAACGCCACTTGGGGGTCGATTTTCAGCAAACTCATTTTGTAG
Source organism: Trichonephila clavata (assembly GCA_019973975.1). Classification (NCBI taxonomy): domain Eukaryota; kingdom Metazoa; phylum Arthropoda; class Arachnida; order Araneae; family Nephilidae; genus Trichonephila; species Trichonephila clavata. Next base: position 38,608 of record BMAO01028810.1, read on the forward strand.
CGGATCTCTACTCTCTGAAAGGAATCCGCTCACTCAATTTCAAGATTGTACTTCAAGTAGTTTAAACATGGAAACAATTATTATTAAAGCCCTTAACCCCCCGTAACGCCCCTTGCGTTTCGAATTTCGGAAAATCCTTTCTTAGCTGATGTCTACTCTAACAAAGGAACCTGTCTACCAAATTTCAAGTCTGTAGGTTGAATAGTTCCAGAGATTTCGTGATTAGTCAGTCAGTCAGTCAGTCAGTCAGTCAGTCAGTCAGTCAGTCAGTCAGTCAGTCAGTGAGTGAGTCGCTTTTCTCCTTTATATATATAGATGAAATGCAGTGGACGAAACATGTTTCCTACTGCTCACAGACAAAGACAACCTGTGCACTACAGAAATTAAAATGCACTATATCATTCAATTTAATGTAGGTCTGAATTAAATGTAATATTTAAGTTTTTCATCCATTTCCCGAACTACCAAAATGTGTGAATTTTCGTACATTGATATTGAAATGATTTAAAAACATATAATAAATATAAGGTAAAAAGTATTAAAGTTCACTTTTGTTAGTACATAATCAGCGTGTTTTTTCAGTATTTTTTAGACTATATATTTGGTTAATCTGCCCAAGCACCTCCGTGTCATTTCAACGCCTCCTAATTTTCTTTGGGTTTTTTACTGCCCCCTGAAAGCCTCAAACGCCCACAAGGGGGCGTTATCGCCCACGTTGAGAACCTATGCTATAGAGGATACAAGAAGAATCAAACTTGCAATATTTATGGAGCTTTTTTATTTCATTTATAATTACATAGTAATTTACAATGATAAAATATTTCGTTTCTGTTGGTTTTGTTCTTTATCTACTGAGAATGGATTTCCCCACAGAACTGCCAGGATGCAGTGAAAAAAGAAAATAGAACTTATTGCAGTCGTTAAATTTCACTAAGCTTTACTAAAATGTATTCTTTTTTCGTCTCATAAGCAATTAAATAAAATCTTAGAAAAATACGATTTTTTTTCAAAATTTTATTTTTAGAATATAAAAAAAGTACGGCGAAGAGAATACTTGTGGATGGAAGTTTAGTTTAAGAGACCGAATAACATTTGTTTCAGATTAAAGGCTATAAATTGCGATATAAATTGACATCTCTGATTGGCTCGGTTATATGGCACACTTCTGCTTTAAATTGCATGATCTACCGTATATTTCATTGCATAAACCGAGAACTTTTGGAATTTTTTCAAAAGTTTAAGTGAAGGGGTTAGTTTGTATACGTATCCGTTAATTTGCAGGAAAAAAACGTAGTTTAAGGAAAGCGTTTGTTTCTTTTCTTTTTCTTTCTAACACTTTTCGTTAGCTATATACAAGCGATTTTAATATTTTAACATTTTGTGTGTATGAAAAAAAGCTTTTGTTCTAAAAGAAAAAAAAATAATTAAAGGTCACATAAATTCTTCAAAGTCAGTACCAGAAACCGAGTTTCCGAATAGTTCGTAAGATTCACATTCGTTCATTGGATTGTCCAAATACATATGATTATCACACAGGGAGATTTTCCACCAGGATTTGAAACTTAGGTCGATGATAAAGTACCGTATGCAAATTTTTTACCGGCTTATTTAAAAAAAAAAAAAAATGGCGCCGAAATTATGATCAAAATAGTTTGGGAACAAGTGATAAAATGAATGGAAAAAAATAAATTACCGTAAAATACGGTGTATAACGCACACCTGTACTTTCAAGCCGCAATTTTTAGTTTTTAGGTATGTTCGCCGTATAACGTGAGTCCCATTTTTTTGCGAAGAAACTTTTAATGTACATGCGCAATGCTCTTATGTTTTGAAGTCATTTATTCGAGGAATCCATTCCAAGCTTTAGAAAAAAATAGTATACTTCGAGAATTATTTTAAATAAACAATGTGACAAATAAATAAATTATGTGAATTATTTTAAATGAACAATATTTCGATGTATGTAAAGTCTTTTTTTTCTATGCTCATCTTTTATTTTATTTATTTTCAAACTTCTCATTTTCGTACCCAGCGTTTAACACTCACCCGTAAATTTCGGTCTTATTTTTTGTGTTAAAAGTTCGCTTTATACGCTGGATTTTACGGTAGCTTACGGTAAGTTACCAGAAATAAAACTGGGGTATTTGGTGTCTCACGTTTTATTCTAGAACAATTTGAGATTGAGAAATATTCTACTCGTTTTAACTCTTTGAGAAATTTTGCTCTCACGATGGCATTTAAAAAAAAATTATAGAATTTTTTTTTTTAATTCGGCTTATTTTCAAATTTTGAACTTTTGTACATTTTTTATAAAAAAAAATATACTCTTGACTTATACACGGATTGGATTATATTCGTAATTATACGGTATTTTAAAATTAAAAATTGTGCAAAAAATAACCATTTTTACTTACATATATCGTAATAACAATAATACAACGCTATTCCTTTTTCATAACCACTCTCATCTATTCTTGGATGAGGCTTTCTGTACTTCGGGAGCCCATCCACTTTCTCAACTTGACTGGAAGGTTGCATAGGAGGAACGGCTTCATTGAAATGAAAATATTGTTCTATTTCAGACATCCCTTCAACTTTCTGACAAGACTTTCCGTACTTGAACAGATAAAAGGGAGCATCATTGGGTAGCTCAATCATGTTCTCGGCACTGCCATCCCCCCTGCAGCAGAAGTAAATCCTTGTGATTTCTAAAGTGTAGTTTCCCATGGGAACGTAGCCAGATACTTGACTGTCCGAAATACTGCTCTGGCGTGTGTCTTTCCATGTGATGTAACCACTTTGGAAGTCAACTGGACACCGGCTTGAGCTTTGGAGAATACAGTATTCGCCTGGTGGCCATCTCCGGTGTTTACTGTATGAAGCCTGGATTCTTGTCTTCATGCAGAAGTGCTGAGCCACTCCACTTCTCTGTACTATGCCACCAACTGTTTTCTTCTGAAGACCTCCTACAACAGAAAAATTACTTTATTTTCACTTTATTATTATTTCAGCAGCAAGAAATCTAAAAAAATCACGTTTTCCAGTAACCCTTAATATTACTTTTAAGTGTTAGTGGATACTCAATCAATAAAAAATACTCCTTTTTTAATAAGAAGTAAGTTATTTATAAGAATTTTTTGATTAGGTTAATATGTGTGCCCGCCGTAAGGGACTAATAAAGATGTGACTCTTGTATGTAAAAACTTAACAACTTTAATTTTGCGTTTAAAGGATATAGACAAATGACAGCAGCTTTGTGCGGCGTGAACCTCTCGTAGCGAGGGAGAGTACAGGAACTGAGCATTTTACCCAGATTATATTACACAAACAAGTCGAAGCATACAACTTGTTGCCATCGCGCAAAAATATAAATACAGTAGATGGCATTGGTAAAAGACATGACAGTAAAACTAACTATTATACAGCATATACATATGAAATACAAGTTGAACATTGTAATAATAATTGAATAGATATTTAGTATCGTGTATAAATGAGCATGCATAGCACATTAAATAATAGAAATACAGTTTGAATAATAATAAATATACAATTTGAATAATAATGAAATACAATTTGAATAATAGAAAGACACAATTCAATCCAAACGATATGCATGTATTGCATATGATAATTTTTTGAGCAAAGTAATTTAAGTCGATTTCTCACCAAATAATTTCTTTTTGAACATTAAGCACATTCTTTTTTCTTTTAAACAGAGAGTATGTATAATTCAAGTCAATTTTTACCTAAATCACATTTCTTTTAAAATATTAATTAAACTGGAATGCCCCTGTTCAGAATATAATATTTTTTTATGATAAATAAACAGAAATGCAAGAAATAAAATCTTTTTAATAACCATATAAGAAAAACAAAATAACATTGTACTTTCAATGTGGTCATAGATTCTTTTATATTAAAATTTTTTGACTCCCCGCGAAGCCCACAACCGATGAAATGGCGATTTTAGCATTAATTTAACCCACCAATGTCATCTACTGGTTGAATGATAAAAAATAAATAGTTAAATTAATAAAAATAACAAACACTTTAAGCGTTTGACTAAAATCAAGTACTAAAAAATGCATAAAAGCATAAAAATCTTTTTCATAGCAAAATCGTACCCAATAAGTTCCAAAATTCACATTTTTCTTGTACGTCATTGTATGGGAAGAATTTGAGCGATCAAGGAGGGGAAAAGGTCTTTAAATAAATGATCAAGCAAAGGCTTTTAACATTTTGAAGCGGATTATAATGATATTAATCTGAGATCATTTACACAGTGAGACTCAAGAACCATTAAATCAAAGTCTAAAAAACTTTTAACTTTACATTTATTAACATTAAAACAAACAGTTAAATTTCCAAACCTAAACATATTAATCCAATATTCAATCATGCTAACATCTTAAGAAACAGTCATATTAATAATCCTTCAATTTCTCAAATAAGCAGATCACGTATAAATATATATTAAGGGAAGAACTGATGCCATAGGAGAAAAGAACTTTATACAGAATATTATACAAATTAGATGCGGCACGTTTGACACAGTGGTTTAATTAAATAGCATCACTATCTGCTTAAACTTTACTTAGCCGAAATTCCAGGTGAGATAGAAAATTGAGGTAAAAGCAGGTTGAAGGTTTATTTCCAACAATTTTCCCCATAGAGAAGGTCTAGAAAATGAGCTAGAGAGAATCACAGATACATAAATGGTTTATTTTTTTCCGAATGGACGATGGGATTCTAACTCTATCAGTTGAAAGTGTACGGCGAATTGGATTATTTATTTTAAAGTATTTTTCTTTAAATAAGAAAATACGCCAAAAAAGTTTTAGAGTAGAAAATTGCTGCAACATAAATGCAAAATGATGTTTACCTGAAACATTATATTCATTTACGAAAACCAAATACAAAAACATTAAACAAATATTCAGTTTTTCCCCTTTAACATTGAATAGAATTTTAACACTGTAGAATTCGAATGTTAATAAACACGGCTTACTATAATATATATAGGGAAATATTGAACGTTTTGAACCACAGATCAAATAGATAATGGAGACGTTTCTTTCCAGTAGGATTGTATAGTTGGAAAATCTTTCGATCAAAAAAAAAATAGTGCATCATCTTCATGTTCTAATCTCAATAATAATGCGAATACGGCTGCAAGGTTTCTTTTTATTGATAATTTAAATTCGTGAACTGATGTTAATCTTAGGGTTTCTCTTTTGGATATATATATCCAAAAGAGAAACAAATAATGAACGTTTCATTTGAATCAAAATTTTCTCCTATTTCTGAAAACTTCTATTCTTCTACTTCTAAATATATTATTTTATTTATAAATATTTTTCTAAAAAATTTAAAAAACTTACTAATGATTCATTAAAGAAAACGAAAATATTTTCCGAAGTTTGAAAAAAAAAATGGTTTTTTAGAGAAACCTTCATTTTTTGTTGTTGTTCTTTCGGACTTATTTAACTGTTGTGGTAGCTCGTGCTACAGATTCTTGGTAATCCCTACGAAAGGGGATTTTAAGCGCATCTTTCCTATCCGATAAAAAAATTTAAACAGTTAAAGAAACCATTAACTGTTTCGTTTGAATCAATGTCAATGATAATTCTTGTTCCGAAAAATTTGTATTAAATCGATTGCTGTATTTTAAGCAATTGTCTGATTTTATATTGTTTTTCAAAACTTTACTTGAATTGTTTTTATCAATATAGAACGATGAAAAGAAAATTCGAATTCTATTTGGAATTGAGCAACACTCACCTTAAAATAAGGAAATATATTAAAAATAATTTGTTAAACCCAGGAATGATAGAAGAATTAAATGATATTAGTGAAAATATTTTGGATGAAAAATTATTAGCTGGCGATTGAAATAATTTACTGGAATTGCATTTAAGCAATTTGAATGAGAATACTACAGAGTGAAGAACTAAAATTCGAAATCGGCCATCATCCAACAGACGTCTTCTTTGAGGATAGTACTTTTATTTACAGTAAACATATAAAAAGAAATATTAAACGCCAATTGTAACGTTCTACGCGGGCAATTTCTCTATTCTGGCTACCGCCCTAACGTGCCGAGAAACTATCTATTCAAAACAAAGAAAACATTCTTACGGGAGGGGGACACAGTGCACCTCCTGGTGAGAGGAGGAAACACTACATGCCCATATTTTTTTGCTGAAATTTATTGAATTCCTTAATATTTTAAATGTAAATGGTGTCAATATTCAATTCAAAATATAAAAATACTTAGATGTTCATAATATTTAAACATATTTACGCATGAATTCTAATGGGTTCGCCAATATAGGTTTAAGTAGAAAAAAAGAATTTTCATTTAGGATTAACAATACGCCTTTGGATTCAAAACCACGTGTAGACGGGAACCTTAAGCCGAATATTACTGTCATTTATATAGAATACGGAAGGATCTGATATACATATACATTATACCGTTTTAACAATTATTATTATAATGGCAAAAAGCAAACAACTGACCCTTAAGAAGCATTCCTGGTGTCCAGTGCAACACTTTATTGTCTTGCACAATGTCATACTGCATATCTTGATAGCGATACCCAGTCATCCATGTGAATCCTCTCCCGACAGGACATCCAGAAACAGGCATTGGTAATCCGTATTGACCATCAGGCCACATTAGGAGGTTAGATTTGCCCTGCAAGTTAAAATGATAAATAAGAAATAGGGTTCATAAAAACCTACTCTATGAAAAACCTGTTTTAAAATTCAATACTTGGAATATATTTTTGAGTTTTTGTCAAAAAAAAAAAAAAAAAAAAAAAACAGAATAAGGAAAAATATTTTACTTAATTTATATGAAATAGTAAAAAACGAAATCATTGTCAAAGTGAAAATATTAAAAATAATAAGCTTTACATATACATATTATTTACACGAAATAACGAAAACTCAAACAAAAATTTCAAATAATATTTATATTATTATCAATTATTTTGGATTTCTTCTAAGAAAATAGGATTTTAAAAATATAAAATATCCCCTGAACGGTGGCTATGTCTTGTTCTTATTTGGACACTATTGCCTGAAATTGAAATTAATCTTTCACTAGCTACTGAACTTGGTTTTATAATTTTCAGGGCATCAAATAACAAATCTAAGTTTATTGTTCTTTCATCTGTTGCCTCAAATAATGAAAATTAAGATTTTAGTGTCTTTAGATTTGTAAGTTTTCCTTCAGGGTCTTCAAGAAACTTATGAATTGATTTTTCCATAGCTTCTTTAAAAAAAAGCATTACTCTGATAAGTAGTTTTTTCGATTTGCTCTTCATCAGAATCGGTTTTCAAATAAAAATTTGAATATATTTTAGACAAAATCTTTCCAGATAACTTAATAACTTCGGTTTTTAAAGCTAAAGAAAGTACATCAGAGATTTCTTCGCTTAACTAGAAATGTTTTGCGGATTTCGCAAATATAGCGAAAGAGTTACTAATTCTACTTGTCTTCTTTCTTGAATTCGTTCTTTCAAGGCATATAATAATTTCAGACTTTTATTTCAGCGTTTAAACTTTTTAGTTCATTTAATATTTGTATAGTGTCCAGTATCATCATGGATCGCATTCGGTTTCGGTTATCTGAACAATCGCGCATCCGAACGGTGTCCGGTCCCAATTGATTCGGTTAAATGACGTTCTACTATACTAAAATAAAATAAATTTCACTCTCGTCTTTACCACGTGCGCAGACTCAGCAGCGCAGTGCATAATGCACAAGTACTGGCCAAAGCAACTCGCAACGTTGGAGAAACGTATCTGCTGCCCGTTGCATAGAATGAAAAGCAAATCAAATAAGTTTAAAAATAATTTTGACATAATAATATGAATTATTCAAACCTGTTTACAGATGTGAGTGAATATTAACGTCGCACTGTTCAACCACACGAGGGCTTTTGGCGACGGACCGCGCAATTTTGAACCATGGCCAAGTGACGCGGACGACACCTGATCTGGTACCCCCTCTCCAAACTACCACACCACACTAATTGGAGGACGTTTAAGCTCTCGACAGATTTATCGTGCATCGCTCCCTACAAGGCGGGTCTTCAGTGGTACTGGTCTCGAATTCATGACACGCTAGCCATGATTCGATGCCTTGACCACTTGGCTACCGCAGCCACGGTTTTCAAATGTGACAAATTTACTTTAGAAACCAGTTTTTTAAAATCGGTTTTCCAAACCATGAAACCCTAATAAGAAAAAAAAAAAGAAATGTAGATAGAAATATGAGCAAAAAAATTCAAAATTTTCTTTAGAAAAAAAAATTTATTTGCTAGGTGTTGAATTTAAAGAACAAAGCCTGTGTGCATAATTTATTTATTAACATAATCTTATAGATAATAATTTTTATAGAATTCGAAAATAACATTTACTGTTTTTTAATAATTTGCGGAGTCATAAGCTATGTAAACATAATTTACAGAAAAAAATGGCAACAGTACAATCAAATATTAAACAAATATACCTCAGATTTTTTGCCATGCAATTCAAATCCATAAATCAAGTATCGTTTCTGTAAATCAACCTGCCACCAGGGGTCTCTTTCGAATTCCGTAGCTGTACATGTTGCGGATCCAGCAGTTGAATGTATACTTCCGTCCACCCCTAAATCAGCATTTCTTCCATCCATGGTACTGGATTGCTTAGCTGGTTTTCCTTCGGCTACATTTGGCAGAGGGGTTTTTATTCCTGAAAGAAAGAACTAAATCATCAATAAATACTCGCATTCTTGCACAAATTTAAAATCAGATTTCACATAAAAAAACTTCAGAAATAAAAAGTTGATTTTTGTTATACTTATTTTGTTGTTATTTCTTCGTATAAATATATAAAAATGAACTTAAGTAAATGTATCACTTATGCGCAAAGGACGAGTAAGAGTAGTAAATAGGAAAAAGACGAATAGGCTATTTTACACCCAAATATAAATGGCACAATGGAAATATTTTTATATCTAGTATATATAACTAAATAACTTATTTCAATTAAAAAAAATCTTGAAGCCAAATTCCTTATATATGTATATTATATTCTGTAGAATCAAAAAATGTTCCAAAAAGTTACCTGAATGAGGGAAAATCTGTAAATGTAATATACATGTACTGAAAACGAAACAGATTCACAGGAGTTTAATGTTTTACTTAGGAAATAAGTCAACAAGAGTACACAAATTAAAAATCCTTTGATCCACTTTTGACTTTAATTCTAGTTGTTGTTCGGCCGAGCATGTTCTCATTACAATGGCTTATCATACATCTTACAAAGGACGAGTTAATTTGGCTCTATCTAGGGATAATCAAAGATGCTTGCTCATCAGGGTCCAAGTGGGGATTGGAGATAGAATGGCTATAGTGCTGAACAGAAAAGCTTTGAAAAAATCATATAGACAAGCAGTATAAAGGGGGGGGGGCATATGCGGCTGACCACTCTTCTGTTGAAATGGAAATCCAGTGTTTCGAGATAGGGAGGGTAACACTATAGATCGTACAATCTCATAAACGTACCTCTATTTTGTAAGGGTGTCACGGAGGATAACTAAGGGAATACGGCTATCAGATGAAATAGAACTCCATATCATAACTTCTGATTGTAGAAACTATGGTACGGACGACAATAAAAGTAGTGGTTTTTCAGAGGAGTATTGGTACCATTCGGTGAAATTGGCAGGAGTCGATGAAACTTACAAGGTATTGAAGGAGGTATCTGTCAATCGAAAGCAAGGACAGAGTAAGCATCTGATTGCTGTTCATAGTTCCTGATGCTTTCTCATAAATAGTCCGATGTGTAGTCAGGACACCAGTGATTGCAATGATCATCGATAAGTGGCTCAATTTTTCAGACTAAGGCAGTGCTTCTCAAACTTTCAATATTTGCGACTCAATATTCAATCATAATTTTCATCCTACTCCCCCTCCGTACATTAATGTATTGAATTCAATAATACTATACTTTGACGCGCTGAAGCTACACAATACGAGTTTACCACTTAAGTGCCACTGACGCATATAAACGTCTAACTCAGCCAAAGCGTCAATTCTCCGGACGTATATGTACGTCTTTCCAAAGTGCGATCTTTTCTGTGCACTGCTATTCATAATAGTATCCGAAGGTTTTACAATGCAATATAAAGACCTTGATAGTGTTAGTGAAGGATTTACTTATTTTTTTGTCATAGAATTTGCTTATTTATTCCTTTTTTTCCTCCCCACCCTAATACATCTCATACGCACACCTACAAGGAAAACGGTGACATTGGGGAGCGAATCCCGTACCTTTTGATCAGCAGTTAAAGGATTAATTATAAACCGTACAAAAATTATCAAGATAAGTGTTAATTTTTGTATATAATTTTAAATATGTGTGTGTGTGTGACAAGTTCATGGGGTCAATGTTAATTATTTAACTTCTTAACTTAGTATTACTAAATTAATTATAAAATATATTTGCAGTACTGATACATTTATAAGTGTTTCTAAGAAGTGTATAAGTGTGCATTTATTTCTTATTATGTCAGAATGCATTTTGTTTGTTCACTTTCAGTAAATTAATAATTTTTTAAGATAATCTTTGTTTTCACTTTCCAATATATTCGCGCCCCTCTCGTAGAGCTATCACGTCCTCCTAAGGGTTCGCGTCCTACAACTTGAGAAACGCTGGACTAAGGTCATGGATGCGTCGGCTGTTTCTCTTTATTGCGCCCCACCAAGTAAAGAGTGGTGTGGACGCATTTTTTCCCTGATATCTCACGGACTGGAGTAGAGTTAGTTTCAACAATGACTTTGCCGAATTGAGTCCCAATAACTACAAAAATATGGATGGAGAATTCGGCAATAATTTTCAGATAATTATGATTTGAGTATCAATGATACAACACTATGCATCTATAAATTAAAGGTAAGTCAGGAAATCACAAGCAGAGTTTTACTTTTAACAGGAGGTTGATGAACTCCACGATAAATTGCATAGAATCCTCTCCCGTTGCCAACTTTCTTCCACCTTGTAGCAAATACTAGCGTCATGATGTTAGTCTTGGAGTAAACCTTTCCTTCCCTATTGAGGTTGCAGAATCCTCCGATGAGATTCTCCCTTTTGGCTTCACCACTATAAATCCAGAGTACTCCACTTTCTGCGGTACAGTTTCTGGATCCTGGTATGGCAGGTACATCGAAGTCACTGAATTCCAATTCCACTACGTAGTGCTCTAGAACTCTGAGGATCCATGTGTGATTGTAATCGCTGGAGGAGAAGTAGTAAACGTCCGATGAAAAGTAGTAATTCGGTGGAAAAGGATATCTGTGAAAGAAGAAAATAGAATAAGATGCATATAAAGCGTCTTATAAAAAAATTATAAAACAAGAGACTTTCCATTTTTAAAATTTCTGGCTTAATTCTTTAAACAACGAATTGTTTTCCAATCACATTTATTTTGATGAAATGAACATTGTAAAGATTTAAGTTTGCTTAAGTGTTGCAATTTGCCATTTTTATTCATAGCAAGGGGGTTAGTCCAAACACCCATCAATAATGTTTGCTGTATGTGTTTCCTTTGAATAAATTTCATAGCTGCTATTATAAGGATATATTATCATGAAGCTGGCTCGGCTGAAGTTCAGAGATCCGTCAATAGATTTTTTTTTATTGAAAAAAAAAATTAAAATTTCTTAGAATGTTTGAATTTATATCTTAATTTTAGTTATTTATAAGGATTCCATTATCTTGAATTTTACGAGTCATAAGCAAATAGACACGTTATATTAGACATGTCAACGTCACAATATCTTCTATAAATTGAATTTTATAATATCGACTGAAATTTGTAAATTCTACTAATAATTGAAAAAATTAATTTTTGTGATTAAGAAAATTAGAAAATTTTACAGATTTTGTTGTGTTTTAAGATGCTGATAAATGAAACTGTATAAATCTCTTTAATGTTATGTTAATGGAGAACCAATCACAGATGGGCTTTTCAAAGGAAAAAAAAAGTCTTAATATTCAGTTTACATTCAGAGGGTTTTGTCCTATTTCAGAGTAGGATATTTTATTAAACTAATCATATTTCTGTTTGACTAAATAAAGTTTTATGGTGTAAAATACTACGGAAAAATTTGCATCGTAAACTGTAATACGAAGTCAAGTTTTAAAACCCTCAAAAATTTAATTGAAAAATTTGCATTTATAGAACTTTTATTATTTTAAAAAATACATTATAAATAAAAAATGAATGTTACAAAACAATACGAATTTATTTGGAAAGTCAGGCATTTTTCTGTTGGAAATATAATCCGAAGTTTGACCAAATCTTTGTTTTAGATGAAGGTAGTCTCTTTAAGGTATTTTACGTGGTGTGGAATTTTCTTATAAAAGTTATTTCTTTATAAATTTTAATGAATTTTAGATTGTTTCACTTTAAAATTCGTAGCATTAGAAATTTTTTATGTGTATTACTAATTTTTTTACCCAGATTATTTTATATAGATTGCATATTATAAGTTGCGATTTTAAAAAAAAAAAGTTTCTAATATTTTATTCATAGGGGTATTAAAATATTACTGAGCGTCAAAAAGGGAAACAGAACGTAAAAATATATTTTGCATACAACTTCTTTAAATCCACTTCATATGAATACACTTGATTGTTTCGCCTTTTTCTCCTTGTTGCATTATTATTTTTTACTAAACAGCATTGACAATTTTCATGTCCTTCTGGCTTTATATTAACAAAGTTTCCAAAATTCAATTATGTGCAAGAATGATTTTGTTATTATTAATTTTTAAAAAAATGTCATATATATTCAATTTAAATATTTAAAAAATATTTTTCAATTAATTAAAGTAATTTGTGATATTGACAAACAAGATACTGATAAATGATTGTTATTCACTCATGTTGTGAAAGAACGAACTAAAATAACCGAAAAACATATTCAACTGAAAAATGTAATTTAAGAAATATTTCAGTTTAAAAATGTTATATGCAGAGGGAAAACTCATATTATCTACAATATAACAACAACGCTTAAGTTAAAATTGAATTTTAACTGTCACAATTGTATTTTTTTAAGTTTTGTTTGTGAATGAACTTACTCGTAAGATATTTATCAAAAAGTAAGGAAGTTTTGAATATTGTCACAAACTGATACGCTCTGAGTGGCCGAACGGTTAGAGCACTGCTCTACAATGCAAGTGGCTGGGGTTCGAGCCTCCCAGATATTTGTTTGTTAAATTCAATCATGACTTTTATTATTATGGACATTTGCAAATTATGTAAATTGAATTTATGTTAATCTTTCCCCTGGTGGTTATTCTAGAACCCTCCACCAGGTTTATAAAAGTACTGCAGCTGGATAGGTCTTCAGTTGTGGTGCTGCCCGTGTAAAACACTACGACAAAATAAATTGTGTATTGGATAACATCGCCTTATTCCTTCTACGCGACATTTTGGTGGAGGCGCGGGGTAACGATAGCCATCGGCAACGGCGGATATCAGAGAAAGTCGAAGGCTCCAAGGGCTACCTCCAGAATACGGGTTGCTACCTTGCCGAGTCCGAACTGTAAAAAGAATGCCGGAAGGTGAAACGGAAGACAAGGCAACATCATCAATCCCATCTATGTATGTTACCTATCAGCTGCCACGAGAGCCTTGTTCATTCTCTGGCTTGAATACCGAAGATGCTGAAAAATGGAAAAATGATTACGAGAGGATTGCTAACTACAACAATTGGGATGAAACAGTACGTCTTGCAAATGTCGTGTTCTATCTAAGCGGAACTGCAAGGTTGTGGTTTGACAACAATGAAGATCGATTGAAAAGTTGGACAGACTTCGAGAGACTTTTTGAAGAGACTTTCGGAAGGCCTGAGGACGTAAAAAGTTTTGCAGAAGGATTATTAAGGACAAGGGCTCAGCGTCCTGGCGAAACGCATGATTCTTACGTTCAGGACGTATTGTCATTATGCAGGAAAGTGGATAAAAATATGCCAGAAGATCAAAAGATATCGCATCTCATGAAAGGGGTGGCTGAAAATCTCTACCAGGTACTGATAAACAGAGAAGTTAGCACAGTAGATAAATTTGTTGCCGTGAAGTGGATGCCATGAGAAAGAGACGAGTTGTGCCGCTACGATATGAGAGACTACCTAATGTTACACCCATATCAATGGACAATGAAGGAGATCTAAGCGATCTAATTCGAAGGATTGTTAAAGAAGAAATCGAGAAAGTACTCCCACGGATCGCAACATGTATAGACGACGAGCCAAGCGATTTAGAATCCATTATCCGAGAAGAAGTTCGAAGCAATTTGGCTCCACTCTCTCGAGAAAAACCTACGCCTTCCCCTTACAGAACTCAAAGGACTGGCGGAAGTTCCTGGAGACCAAGGCCGAGACCTCGACAAGAAAACAGACCAACTCAACAGGATACCGGAAGGAAGACTGACCTTTGGCGTACTTCAGATAACGTACCAATTTGCTTTCATTGTGGACGACCGGGTCACGTGACTAGATATTGCCGTGATAGACGACGTGTTTTTAACTCAGCAAGACAAAGACCTATCCAGCTGCAGTACTTTTATAAACCTGGTGGAGGGTTCTAGAATAACCACCAGGGGAAAGATTAACATAAATTCAATTTACATAATTTGCAAATGTCCATAATAATAAAAGTCATGATTGAATTTAACAAACAAATATCTGGGAGGCTCGAACCCCAGCCACTTGCATTGTAGAGCAGTGCTCTAACCGTTCGGCCACTCAGAGCGTATCAGTTTGTGACATTAAGGCTCATAATTTTCGACATACATGGCCAGCATGTCAGCGAGTGTTTTATTGAACCTTTCCGTGAGGCCATTTGTCTGAGGGTGATATGCAGTAGTTAGCAAATGATGAGTCGAGCATAAATTATTTACTTCTTTAACGAGATTCGACAAAAATGATCGCCCTCTATCGCTGATGATTTCCCTTGGTGATCCATGTTTCAGTATGTCTTCAACCAGAAATTTGGCTATTTCCGTGGCTTCACCGCTTGGTAGGGCCTTTGTGATAGTAAATCGAGTGAGATAATCTGTACAGACAATTATCCATCTATTCCCTTGCTTTGTTAGAGGAAATCTTCCAAGTAAATCTATCCCTATTTTAGCAAACGGGATATCCCCTGGCAATATTGGATGAAGCAATCCTGGAGGTCGCTGAGGTTGAGATTTTCGCCTTTGACACTCTCGACAATGAGACACACATATATATATATAGCGTCGGACACTGCGGTATAGGCCAGGCCAGAAATACTTCCGTCTGATTCGGTCGTACGTTTTGGCAAACCCTAAATGACCCGCTGTCGGTGCATCGTGAAGGCTTTTTAATACGTCCCCTCTAAGATGTTTCGGTATGAACAATAACCACTGCTTTCCTAAAGGATCGTAGTTTTTTCTGTATAAAATTCCACTAATTTCTTTAAACTTTGAGAAGTCTCTCTTTCTAATCATTTCGTCTCGAATATTTGCTACATCAGGGTCTTTACTTTGCTCACTTTCGAAATTGGTAATGGTATTAAGGAATGGTATATCTTCAGTGGGCACTTCTTCAATTTTAAGCAGTGGGCTCCTTGATAAGCAATCAGCATCCTGGTGCTTTCTTCCGGTCTTGAAAACTATTTCCACATCGTACTCTTGAAGACGCAAAGCCCACCTTGCTAATCGCGCAGATGGATCTTTTAGATTCGCCAACCAGCATAAAGAGTGGTGATCTGTTACCACTGTAAATGGGTGGCCAAAGATATAGGGTCGGAATTTACTTATCGCCCAAATAACTGCTAAACATTCCTTCTCTGTAGTCGAATAATTTTTCTCGGATGTTGAAAGTGATCGAGATGCATAAGCAATAGGCCTTTCAAACCCACTCTGTATTTGTACGAGAATAGCACCAATGCCATATCCACTGGCGTCAGTATGTATTAAGGTTTTAGCTTCTGGTTTAAAGAAGCCAAGCACAGGATATCTCGTCAGCAGTGATTTTAAACGGATGAATGCTGATTGATGTTCTTCTTTCCATACAAATTTAACATCTTGCTTCAATAATTCGTGCAACGGCCTGGCGATGTCGGCAAAATTATGGACAAATCGGCGATAATAAGAGCAGATCCCTAAAAAGCTTCTAACTTGCGTAACGGTTTGGGGGGTTGGAAATTCTAGAACTGCTTCGACCTTCCCTGGATCTGGACGAATTCCATCTTTGTCCACTAAGTGACCAAGAATCTTAAGGCTTCTTTGAACAAAATGACACTTTTTATGGTTCAGTGTCAAACCAGCATCTCGTATGTACTGAAGCACCATCCTCAATCTCAAAAGATGTTCTTCGAAAGAGGCAGCGTAGACAATGACATCATCTAGATAACATAGACAGTGCTTCCACTTCATCCCTTTAAGGATACTATCCATCATTCTTTCGAACGTGGCTGGGGCGTTACATAACCCAAATGGCATAACCTTTAAATTGGTATAATCCATCCGGAGTAATAAAAGCCGTCTTCTCTCTGTCTCTTTCATCGACTTCAATCTGCCAGTATCCAGACTTAAGGTCTATTGTAGAAAACAAGCTTGCCACAAATGTCAGTACTGCAGCTGGATAGGTCTTCAGTTGTGGTGCTGCCCGTGTAAAACACTACGACAAAATAAATTGTGTATTGGATAACATCGCCTTATTCCTTCTACGCGACAATATTTTTATTGTTGCAATACTGATTAAATGTGCTCAAAATAAAAGAAAGTTATTTATATTGTACAGTATCATATGTTAATCGTGCTTACTCTTCGGAAGCAATGATTCCACACACACCGGTACAAACAGTTGTCCCTTCATTCAGACCTAATCCTGGGTTACAGCCACCACATTCTAAAAATATCAATTTGATATTATTTTTGTATCGTTAAAATAAATAAGTAGAGTTAAAACTATATATATATATTACATTTTGAAGCAAACTAAAGAACTATTATCAAACATGAAATAAGGCATTTATAAGAGCCTCAATTAACTAAAAATGCACATATAACGTTTCTGATACATTTTCTTTTGCAACTGAATATGGTGCTAATTTGATATTCAAGTGCTACTCGCCAAGTTGTTGTTTATGTTCATCAAGAAGGACGATAACTATACAATATGGCTACCTTAATATTTTTATCGTGTAGTGATGTGGTTGCCATGGTGATGGCGTATATTAGAGTTATTATTAT
>BMAO01028811.1:0-57873 GCA_019973975.1 Trichonephila clavata
ACTGGATAAATGCTTAAGCACCTAAAAGGAATTTTACTTCGGTTCCCCTTACTAAAGAAGCTAAATTTAGAATTGAAGTGTGTTCGTGGTTCATTAATGCTCGGTATTCAGACTGAGTTTCGGTAATTATTTTGCGGGAAATATGCATTATTGGACATTTAGTTCTGATACGCATTATAATTTCGAATATTTTATAAGATTTATATTACGTTTAAAATTTCGAAAGCGAAATTTATGATTTAATTCGAATAGATTTGTTTTATAAAATGATGCTTTTCAAATATTCGATATTATCGATATTATAGAGACTGGTAAACCCCACACCCAAGCAGACACTTTATTGCTTATAACAGTGCTTCTCAAACTTTCAATATTTGCGACCAATTATTAAATTATAATTTTCATCGCGCCCCATTTCCTTACAATAACAATACATTGAATTCAATAATACTATACTTTGACGCTAAAGGTACAATACGACTTTAACCTCTTAAGTCCCACCTGCGTATATAAACGTCTCGATCACCCAAAGCGTTGATTGCCCTCGACGTATATATACGTCTTTCCAAAAATACTTTCTTTTCTGTTCACTGCTATCCATGAAATTATTCTAAAGACTTTGGAATGCATAAAAGGACCTTGACAGTGTTTGCGTAGGACTTATTTATTTCAGAGGATTTGTTTATTTATCCCCCCCCCCAATACATCACATACGCGTGCCTGCGTGGAAAGTGGTGGCCATTGGGAAGCAAATCGCGTAACTTTTTACCTGCAGTAAGGGATTAATTATAAACTTTACAAATTACTAAGATAAATGTTAATTTTTGTATATAATTTTCTTTGGGACAAGCCCATGGGGTCACTGGTAATTATTAAACTTGCTCATATGATATTGTTTAAATTAAGTATGAAATACACTGTGCAGTACTGATACATTTACAAGTTTATTATTTAAGTGTAAATGTGTATTTTGATTTTTGTTGTGTCAGAATGCATTTTGATGTATATTTTCAGCAAATTAATAAATTTTTAAAATAATAATTTTTTTACTACTTTTCAGTATGCTTCCATCCCCCTCGTTGAGTTATCACGCCCCCTAGGGGGCGCGCCCCACAGTTTGAGGAACGCTGGCTTATAATAAATTCTACTAGAGAAACTAAAATGACTTGAGTATTAAAGATAAAAATATTATAGAGATTTTGAAAGCTTAAAAAGATGGATGCTATAGTATTATAGATAATGCTGGCTGAGGGCAGCTTTTAAATTTGTAAAAAAGTGGGGTTTAACCAGGTTTAAGGCTACCAACTTCAACCCATATATTTGCGCGTGTGTGTAAGCACTTTTATTATCTTATGAAGAAGTTAACTTTGCTGTTATGGATAAGCTAGTTATATGTGGTCTTCATATTGTATTTACCGTATTTACTCGATTCTAAGCCGCACCCCAAATTCTCGAAATGATTTTGTGAAAAAATATTGTCATCGATTCTAAGCCGCCCCTATAATTCTCTACACGTTTTTGAGAAAAGGTCTCATGAAGTCTTTTTGTAACAGTCAACCTTGATACACGGGTTCCTGTGGCTGCATACAAGTAACGAGAGAGCTAAGAAGCTGTAGCTCCTCCGTTACGCCTCGCTGTAATCAACAAATGACGATCTTCTCTGGTCGTCGTGGCTTTTGGACGACCTTTCCCAAGCTTTCTCTCGATGGATCCAGTATCCTGGAACTGTTTCCATAAGTTACGCACGACGCTGGGCGTTAAATTGAACTCTCTACAAATCTGGGCTTGACATTGGCCTGCTTCTAGCCTCCCAACAATTAGCCACCTCATTCCATCATCTAAACTTTGGTGGTTACTCATTTTTACTGTTACAATTCGAATTGAACCGATTGCTTCAAAATAACACCAAGACATTCGCCAAGGTGTGCTGGAGAACGAAATACATCTGAACTTACACGCGCTTATAAAGCCTGTTTATCTGCTGGCTCCGCCTACACACACGTGTAAGATTAAGTATTTGCCATACAAGATTTGTATTTTTGGCTAGAAGCAGTGTTTTTCTATTCAGTTCAATTATTTTCATGCAGTTCAATAAAATATGCAAATTCTCTTAATTTCTTACACCAGTGTATAATTACTCTAACCGCCAGTACCCTATTTCGAAAAGGATTTGTGTCAAGCGACTTGTATTATGTTTGTGCCATCATCGCTTTTTAGTATTATAGCTTGTTGATGTGTCAGCATATAGAGAACACGGTCTCTTGATGCTGTTCGTCTCTTAACAGAATACCTTTTGCTGTTTAGGTGATTATAGGATGATTAAAAGAAAGCGTATAAAAAAATTCCTAAATACGAGTAGACAACGGTGATAAGGATAGAGTGAATACAAGAGATAAATTGTGTAATGGGATAAGTCATCCATGCAAGTGGCCAGAATGGCGGTTACATTTTTGCTTTTGGTAGAGTTGGATTTCCCCATCCATCAAATAATTTGCCTTCGATTTTAAGCCGCACCCAATTTTCAGTAGCATTAACACTGGAAGATCAGTGTGGCTTAGATTCGAGTAAATACGGTAGATTTGCCTTTTTCCTTGCTAGTTTTCTCTTTCTTGGAGTACAATATATTTTCTTAGGCTGTTAATTCCCTATTTTAAATTTCTGTTACTCATTAAGGGGATATGGTACCATCCTCACAATTTTTTTTAATATTTGATATTTGGTTTTAATTGTATTTTATAAAGGTTAATATTTAATAATAATACCATACAAATTTTTTTTTAATTTGTTGCAAAATGTTTGTAAAATATAAATTTTTTGAACTTTTAAAGCATTTTTTAAATTCCTGAGACTTTTTTAAATATGTCTCTTTTTGTTCAAATTCTTTTTTTCCAAGTACCTTATAATATAATACATAAAATTGTGCATAGAATTTTTTTCTACTGCTGCTCTTTAATTTCTTATTAATTTTTTTATAGTTAAACTTCCAAAAATTCTCAAAAAAACATTAATTTTGATTTTGAAATTTTTTAGAAGAAGTACTAAAAATGTTAGAGATAATTACATGCACAGTTTTACAAGACATACATTTCAGAACATGTATAAAAAATTTCAAACCCATACTTCAACTATCAAAAAAGCCTTAGAATTTTGAATAAAAGCATATGTACAAAAATTCAACATGAAGAAATATAAGTTTGAAGTTTTCATTCCATGAATAGTATGATATAAAAATAAACTTTATGATTATCATGATTATCAATTCACATTTTTTTTTGAAAATTACATTTTTATTATATATTGCAAACTAATGATCTGTTACTTTGTAAATATTTAAGAATTATACTTCTATAAATAGAAATATGTATATTAGAATCCCAGAAATTTATCTTAAAATATTAATTTTAAAGGCATTTCTTATATAAAAATTTTACTGTTTAATTTATTATCCGTAGTACACAAAGTAATCTGCTTTGAAAGGATTATTGTTAGTTTTAATGAGGTTCAAACATTTAGGATAGATATAAATATTACGAGTAAATTCTTTATGAGAGAAAAAATTCAATAGCATATCTTTTAACTAGGCACATGTAGTTAGAAAATAGTTCTTTATTTACTTATATGTACTATTATATAATATTTTGCGTATAGAGTTCTTTTCCTATAAATAAAAATATTATAGTATAATATTAAGTATATATATATATAAGGAAACTGTAAAGCAAAATTTCTTTAACGACAAGCTTGAATAAACATGCGAACATAATCAGACTCCTTTCTTAAATAGAACTTTAATCATCATTATATAAAAATATTTCTAAAGCATTTACGTTGGATTTCTTTTAAATACACGCATGCAAATAAGTTTTATTATTTTGAAGCCTTATGATTTTGAAGCCTTTTAATATATTTAAATTACGCAACTTATAATGACTGTAAAAGAAAGTAAAAACTACACTTACTTTTACTTTCAGACGTTCAGACGTTTACTAACAGACGTTTTTTGCCCTAAATTGGAAAATAAATTCAGGTATTAAGAATTACTTCAAACAACATTTCTTTATATCTTAGAAATAATTTAGTTTTTCTACCATTTTTTGAAAATTTAGTGAGCGTTTACGTTATTTCGCTATTAATGCTGATATATTACTTCAATTTATTTTCTTGTAATAAATAATAAATACTTATATTTTAAGAAACCTTAAAATATTTAAACATTTTCAAAAGCACCGCAATTCTGTGCATCGGTATATAAATAAATATAAATATTACTTTGTTCCATTTTATTTTAAAATTCGAGAAAACTGCTGAAAACATTCTGATTGTACTGATTAGAGATCAAGTACTATTTTTTAAGATTATCAAAGTACCTTTCAACATTTTTTAAATTAATGTCTACGTAGAAGATTTTTAATAATTTTTCCTTAATTGCATAAGAAAATTTAAATAGCTGAAAAAATTAAACGGAAAAACTCTAGTTATTTTCCATATGGTAAATAAGAAGTTATTTTGTTGCAAACCTTTACTGTGTTAAAAGAACCGAAAAAGAGAATGCGAATCTGATAACGTCAGATGCCATTTCGGTAATCCTGACAGAAAGTTACGGAGAAATGCATTCATGAAATCTGAAAGAAGTTTCCGGTCTGCTTATTCAGAAAAAGAACGATGTCGATGACAAGCAATTCTTTGCTCCACCGACTTTAAGAAGTAAAAAAAGGAAGGTTTTTACTCTAAAAATTTATAAAAGAATCCGCCTTTAAATTTACATAGAATTTAAAATGATATCTTTGTGTTTAAATTTATTCTAAATTGATTTATGACGTCATTAAAACATTACATTTATTGTTCTTCATTTATCGTTTGTCTCGATATTTTAAATCATTTGTAAGAAATCAAAGAAATTAGTGACTGTTCGATAATATAATTATTTCAATTCTCATAAGGAGCAATGTAAAAATACGATTTCACTAAATTGTTCGTCATTGTATATTAATAAGTGTATTTTAAGTGTATTGATTAGTAGTAAGAGTATTTTAAATGTTTTTAAGGGTATTAATTTAATTTGTGTATTTTAAGTGTATTAGTTTAATTTGTGTATTTTAGTGTATTAGTTTGATTTGTGTATTTTAAGTGTATTGATTAAACTATACAAAAATAATACATAAGTGTACATATTATTTGATTTATTACTTTCTACTGCATAATTTTCTAGAAAAAAAGGAAGAAAATTGTGAATATGGGAAATTAGAGTTTTTGCAAACATGTTGCATAAAATCAAAATTGTTATAGAATTCTTTCAAAAGTTTAGACAGGAAAAAAAATTTTATGCTAAATATTTAATCAGAAAGTTTAAAAAGAAGATTACATGCACTAAGTAAAACTTATATCCGTATAAATTTATTATGTCATCATTTAAAAAAATATGTGAAATGTTTCAGTTTTCTGATTCAAGCACTGTCTAAAATATTTCATTCTTCTTATTTCTGTATTCAAATACTCATGTTCAAAATTTATTTCTTTTAAGTAAAAACAGGAAAACATATCAGAGTATAATCAGAAACATATTTATTCGACTGCAAACTGAAAAGAATAGCGGTTGAATCGAGAGTAATGTTCTATCCTAAGCCTTTATTTTATTCTGTTGCCAAATACGTATTGTAACTTAAGTTCTTTATGAAACTATCCCAATGAACTAAAATATATAAACCACAGAACTTTAATTCTCTGGCTGAATCATTAAAAAAGCTAAAAAATACGGAAGCAGAAGGATTTTAAATGACCTCGATTCTCTCTTAACCCTAAAAAACAAATGGCGAATCAAGCTCCATTTATTAAGCCTAACCAAAAGAATAATAATAATAAAAAAGGCGAAACAGCGAATCCAAATCCTTCCACTTAAGACAACTCTGGCTGTTATTAAAACACACTTCTTTCTTTTGTCATGGGAATGACTTTCTTCTGACTTCTGTTTTCATTTCCCAAGTAGTTGGCGTTTGTTTGCCTTACTTCAGCCATTTCTTGTAGGATAAGTACTTCACATGTCAAAGAGCGCAATGTGTGTTGATCTTTCTGCTTACCAGACTCTTAAAAATGTTCGCTCCTCTGTTTTTGCTCTTCTTATCTTTTCTCTGTACCTCTTTCATTAAAAGTACCTTATTTTATCATCACCTCGTTCGCCTGGAAAAAGTTTGTCTTGAAATTGAACTTTATGTGGTCTGAAGTCACGAAGATATTAATTTAAGAGTGGCATCAATTTTACATTGTGAAGTGAAAAGTTGAAGTTGTGGGGAAGTATAAGTCTTCTGTGGATGTCTCGTATCGAAGAGCTTACTTAAGCAATAAGTAATTTGAAGTTATATTTTTGGACCACGAAGACTGAAGAAAGTGTTTATTAGATCAGTTTTCTTGCTTATTTGAAAAGGGGAGAAATGGCTCAGAGAAATATTTGGGCTCTAGATGTAATTTTATTTAAATTTGCTATTATTCTTCAAGAAACCTATTCTGTGTTTTATATATGTGAACAACTGAAAAACAAGTAACTTAGTTTGTGAAAAGAGGAACAACATAGACTTATTATTCACATTTTGACCTAATGCAATGGTTTTTTTCAACATTCTAAACTGTAAATTACGGTTTTTAGAGAACAGAATGGACAGAAAGTTGCTTCCAAAGATAAAATTGCTTTCCGATATGTTTAAAACCGAAAGATGATATCTTAAAAAATTGAATTCGTATTAAAAATAATTACTTTTATAAGCTTTAAATATTTGGGGGGGGGGCTTTTGAAATACATGTTTTCATTTAAACATTAAAATAAATTACTATATTCATTGCTTACCATTTAAAAACGTTTTTGTTTTAAGAAATGTATCTACAAATCCTGACCCTACCGAATCGCATCCAAATTAATCCAGGATTTTCGATAAAGTATAGAACAAAAGAACCTGTGTCATATTTTCTGCTATCTCTCCTTAATAATGAACAGAGTAGAGCAATGGCTTTAGGTAAAATTTTGCAGTAGAAGGATTTAGTGCAGCTTTTTCAAAAATGAGGGGCGTGCCCTCTCCTTGGGGGTATGACAACTCTATGAGGGGGCTTGAGCATATTCAAAAGTCGAAAACAAAAGATTATTTGAAAAAAATATATTAATTTACTGAAAGTAAACAAACAAAAATACATTCTGACATAATAAAAAATAAAATACACATTTACACTGATATAATACACTTATAAATATATCAGTACTGCACAATGTATTTTATAAAAACTTTAACAATCCTAAGTTAAGAACAAGTATAATAATTACCAGTGACCCCACGATCTTGTCATCTATAAAATTATATACAAAAATGAACAATTGATAATTTGTACAGTTTATCTCTTTAACTGCCGATTAAAAGTTACACGATTCGCTCCCCAATGCCACCGTTTTCCATGTAGACGTAGGTATGTGATGTATTGGGAGGGGGAAAGAAAAGGAATAAATAAGCAAATCCTCTGAAATAAGTACATCTTTCGCAAACACTGTCAAGGTCCTTTTATTGCATTCCAAAGCCTTCGGAATAATTTTATGGATAGCAGTGCACAGAAACGATCGTACTTCAGACAGACGTATATATACGTCCGGTAAAAATAACGTTTTAGTTGAGAGAAGAGTTTATATATGCCGGTGGGCACTTAACAGGTTTATATCGTATTGTAGCTTAAGCATCAAGGTATAGTATTACTGAATTCAATACAGTGTTATTGTATGGAGGGGAGGAGGATGCGATGAAAATTATGACTAACTATTGCGTCGCAAATATTGAAAGTTTGAGAAGCACTAATTTAATGTAATAATAAAAATATAGGGAATTGAGATTTTTCTCAAAAGTACAAGAAATTATCAGTAGCGTTTCTTAAAATCATCATCATTGCCGAATAATAGATATATATGTCTAGGGGAATGTCTAGGAATATATGTCTAGGAAATTATCCAGAAAATACGTCTAAGCACACATATGAGAAATTTTTTTTAGTAAGCTCTTCATCTAACACTAACTGGTAATGTAAGGATTAAAAGAGTATAATAACTACTCCATTGAGAAATTTCTGTTTGGTTGCGTGGTCTAAGGTGTATATGTGTGGACCTGCCAATGTACACTGCTGACCACCGTAAATGCAACACCAAGAAAGACAATGATAGACAATGATAGCACAAAAAAATTTATTTTGTAGATAACATATTGACCAAGTATCAAATGATTAAATTTATAGACTTCTGTGGAGTGTGGTTCCTGCCAGAATCAGTAGCCAGAGTAGCCGCCATTGTTGGACATCCCCGCTGCCACACGCCTCAGCATCGATTCAAAGAGACTTTGGATGTGTTCTTGGGGTACAGCAGACCAAGCAGCTTCCGCACGTTGCCAAAGTTGATCTGGTGTGGTAGCTGGGTGTGTAATTTGGGTCAATCGTTGAGCAACCATGGACCACATATTTCCTATCGGCGAAAGATCCGGAAAGCGAGCCGGCCAGGGAAGCAATTCAATCTGGTGATTGACGAAGAACCTTTGGACAATGCGTGCCACGTGTGGTCGCGCATTATCCTGTTGAAATATGGCTGCGGCCAAGTCCTGAAGGTAAGGAAGGACAACTGGCTCCAACACCTCGGAGATATAGCGCTAGCTGTTTAAAGTACCGGCAATGCGTACTAGAGGAGTGCGAGAGTGATATCCAATACCGTTTCATACCATAATACCCGGTGCAGGGTGAGTGAGTGAATATTAACGTCGCACTGATTAGGAACACGAGGGCTTTTGGCGACGGTCCGCGTAATTTTGAACCATGGTCAAGTGGTGCGGACGACACCTGAGACCCGGCGCAGGACCAGTGTGGCGGTGCATAACGCAGCTGTTCAGCATCCTCTCTCCACGGTGTCTCCAGACATGAGTCCGACCGTCGTGGTGTTGCAGACAGATGCGAGACTCGTCAGAAAAGATAACTTCATTTCATTCTGCCGCCCACATTCTTCTTTCTTTGCACCATTGGCGGCGGAGACGTCTGTGGTTCTGCGTCAAGGGTAAACCAAGCAATGGACGTCTTGCGGACAGACTACTCTGCTGTAAACGGTGTCGAATGGTACGCGCAGACACTGAATGATGTGTTACAGACTCAATGTGCTGTGCTATGGTTCGTGATGTGACTGAGTGATCCGTCACTGCCATGCGCACAATTTGCCTGTTCTCACGTGAAGTGGTGCACTGAGGTGGATGCGATCGACCACGTCTGTTCGTCGTACCCTCCTGCATCCAACGGTCATATATCCGCATTACAGTTGTCTGGTTTCGTCCAACACGACTACCGATTTCCCTGAAAGATAATCCACAATATCGGTAGGCCACTATCCTTCCTGTGTCGAACTCGGATACTTGATCAAAAGCTGATCGCTGTTTTCTACGAGACATAACTGATCATTTTTTGAAAAAAAAACCATGAAAGACACAATTGCCGAACTTGAAATCGTTGAAATCTCCAAGCCTTAAATAGCGCTTTGAGGAGGCGCCACAGGCGTGCGTGATGTGTGTCTGCGCTGAAATTCTAATCATTTGCATATCTGACCTCCGCTAATGCATGTTGTAAGTTTCATGTTATTTGCGTGCTTCCTTCAGGGTGTTGCATTTACGGTGGCCACAGCAGTGGTATTCAAATCTGTCCAAACAGCACCATAAACGACATACCCTGAAATGAATTCACGGAAACAACTGAATACTAGAAAGCGGTGTATGATAGTCTAATATGATTGACTGAATATACTCCATCACTAAAATTACCCTTAAGTCTAAACTACTTTCATAAATCAGAACTAGTGATGTGAATGACTATGGAGCATGTATGAATAAATTTGTCATTTCAACGAATTGTGACAACCTCGTAGATGTTGTTGATGTTTGGGGGTTCGAGTAAAGATCGAGTTGGGTTTGATCGAGTGTTTGAGGTCTCGAGTAAAGCCATAACGAATTCAAATTCCCATTTATTATTTCATAACTAACTTAAATCAAACAACTGAGGGTAGGAAATGTACAACAGTACTAATTATAAGAGCAATCATATGGCTAAAAGGATACTTAATAAATGAATATAATCTATTTCACTTACTCTTTGAACACTTTGGACTTCTACGGTATTAATCACCGTAATTATCTTATTTGTTGCATGACCTTCGCTCATTATCATTAAATTCAATTTTAGAACTTATTCGCCAATTAGCAATAATTGACCATCCAGGAACTACTCGTTGACTAGCAACTCTTGACTATTTCTCGACTAGCAACTCTTGACTAGCTCGACTAGCAACTCTTGACTAGCTCTCGACTAGCAACTCTTGACTAGCTCGACTAGCAACTCTCGACTAACTCTCAACTAACTTCACGTACCTAAAAGTACACGCTTAAACATAACAACTCATTTGCATAACTCAAGTGTTCTTACTCGAGATAAAGTTTTCAATAGAGCTTAAAGTTAAAAAGAAATAAATTTACTCCAAGATGATTAGTTAAATGTTCGTGGATAGACCCGTTACAAAATGATGATGTCAAACGTACCAAATGACAATCAATGCAATAAGGGATTCATATCGAAGAACCGGCTGGAAAAACAATCCTTTCTAAACATCATTCACAAAAATCCTCAAAAGCAGAAATCTTTTGCCTCTTGGAGGATATGGATGGCAAGAAAGCAAGAGCCTAGGAATGACATAATAATTGTGTTGTTGGGGAATTATTTTCTAGCACAGTTGTCTGCCGTGCATTTCTATATCGAGGAAAGTCGTTCAACACAGGCAACATACCTCTAAGTTTTACTGTCTTGTCGAACAACATCATCCCACAGGATTCGAAGAAAAACAGAACCAGACCTTAATATGTTTGAAATGTAAAGACTGCTTTTCAAAATACAGTCTATGCAAACAAGATGTGACTGAATGTCTATCCATTTACACCACAAGCCAGATATTGGGGGCCATCAACTAATGGCTAATGCAAGTTGGAAGCGTTCGTTCGTCTTCTTCACACAGATATACATCTATAATGGTGATGTATGCAGAATCACCATTAGTTAGGAAGGATGATGTAACCGTACCCTTGAATCATTAAATGCCCCACTGTTGTCACACTCGTCCCTGTAACATAGGTAAAAGAATCTTCTGAAATGATCTTCCAGTTGACAATCCGTAGTATACTGCTATAGGGATCGAAACATGTCCATGTAAACGCTTTGTCATTTAGTAAATAAACAAAGTTATTTCATGAACAAGACGTAGCTGTACCATCCTGCAAAATCACGCACGGACAACATGTCGCTTCTGTCTGTATTGATATCCATGTTCTACTATACTTCTGCATAGCTTTCTGAATTGCTCTCCTGAATCCATCAATGGACCATGGATCACAACCAACTCGAAATGATAAACTATAGCCCCTGCCTAAGTCAAATTCCGAAAAGGTTGTTAGCTCTTCCTTCTTTCATAGGACGTAATGCGACTTTTACACAAACAATAAACATTTGAATCAGCATATCGAATGTGAGAAACCTGCTGTGCAACCCTTCCTTTGGTACAGACTGTAGATGGTACTGTAGATACATTGAAATGCTAATGATTTGTACATTTTAACATGTTTCCTGTAAATTTGATGTTTGTTGTGCACCCCCTTTTGAGTAGTAATTTTAATAACCAGCATTTATATATAATTATTAATTTTAACAAGATTCAATGAATTTTTAAAAACTTTAATAGATTGAAGTTTTTTAGAAACCTTTAATAATAGTGCATCAGATAACCACAAATCTCCATGGGAAAAAAAAAGAAAAGTTGGAATAGAGAGAAATCTTTTTATCCTATCATGCAAAATACTTTAAAATTGAACCCAAAATAATTGGTGGGTGAATATATGTTATAAAGAACAGAAATACATGTCATAAAAGATTAGTTTATTAAAGATTATATCATTATAAAAGATTATTTTATATATAGCGTATATTTTATAAAAAAAACAGGTGTTTTGTGTGGATGAAAACAAAACTTAAATTGATGACAAACATTCATTGGTTTTCTTTTCTTTTATCTTTCAGTATAGATATTTTAAACGATACTTTACAAGAAAAATCAAGATCATCTTAATTAATTATGCCTGTGAGAAATATGTTTCAATCATAAAAAAAATTCTTAAACTGATGAAGGATTTATCTATCGAAACCTGTTTCACCTTAATCCCCTAGTTTGGAAACCAATTATCTTCTTATATTCATAACGCAGTGTTATTCACTAATTAATCGCTAAATTTTTTTTATGAAAGAAAATTTAAGATAAATTAATTTTTGAAGAAAGAAAACATTTAATCTTTGTATAACTCCGTTTTAATCACCGTTCAAATATTTTAAAATAATTACGCTTCGCACTTATATTCGAAAACTCCAGTTAAAGAATTGGTAAAATTAAAAATAAATTGAGCAACTTGTTAATTATTGTTTACTCGATTTTGTTAGCGAGATAACAAGGCGTTATAGCTAAATTGAGCAACTAATTAAATTGCGAATTACCCGATTCTGATAAGGATTAAATTGTGGTTCTTTATCATTGAAACATTCACTTCTTAATTTCAAACGTATAGAATAATAAAGATGGATGTTTTTAATTTATACTTTTTTATTTGAAAGCTTATGAGCTTGATCT
Source organism: Trichonephila clavata (assembly GCA_019973975.1). NCBI lineage: Eukaryota > Metazoa > Arthropoda > Arachnida > Araneae > Nephilidae > Trichonephila > Trichonephila clavata. The sequence continues at coordinate 12,704 of BMAO01028811.1, forward strand.
TTGCATTGAGAGAATTTTTTCTTTTTTATATTGTAATAACGAATGGATTTAAATTAATTCAATTGTAGCTAGAGAATGGGTATTATTTTCCCATTAAAGACTGAAAAATATTACAATTATTCTGTTTCTAATACGTGAATTATAAGTTGTTTACGAAAGCTAGTTTCGTAAAGGACATGGAATAAAAAGCAAATAGATTTTAATCATGAAATCTTTTATTTATTTCCCGATTTGAATGTATTATAGTTTTAAAGTTACATTTATTGCAATACAATTTTAAGCAATTAATTTTTTAGCGTAAAATGCATGGATGTTATCTATGTAAGATATCATTTGCATTTGTAATTTTTGCATTAGAGTTCTTATGAATCGATTTAAATATTCAAAATGCAAGCTTAGTATTTTAAAAGTATTAAATAATTTAATTTTGGAATCGACATATAAAGTATAAATTATGAATAAAAAAATTTATCTTCTGTTAAGTATGCATAATCTGAATTACAATTTTGCAATGCACACATCAGTTACATTTATATATCTTATTTATATACTATATAATATTAATTTGGAAATTTTTTTAAATATGGACAAAGTTCAGTGAAAAGTTGTACTTTTGAATGTCAATGCTCAGTTTCATATGCATAAGTAAACACACTCACGCACAGAAAAAGACAACGAATTTTTATCACCATCAATATTTTGATGAGTCTCCACAAGACGCAATTACAATGGCAATGCTCTGGGATAAAATTTGCACTAATTGTTATATAACAGAATTAAAATAAATTTTTTTTATTCCTCTTGGAGGACAGGTAATTTCACCTGTTTAGAACGACAGGTGTACCCCTTCAGTATACGTTACCTTTCGCTCAAAGGCGTTCGACAGGGCTGAGATCTAAGTTGTGGGTCAATCAGTTCAATATCTGAGCCCCTCTGTCATCATACCAAACCATGGGTAGCGTGGCTACAGCAGACACATTTTCCCCCCATCTTAGAACAGATTCGATTATCGAATAACAAGGATAAATACTACGTCTAAAATCTAATCAAAATGTCTCAAATCTTTAAGCTTTGTAACTAGGTTGGACTAAATCCAATGGTTAATGATATTTAGCCTTTATAATAAAGGTTAGATAGTATTTATTTACTTACATTTATTTTTCTTTTATTTACTTGTATATTTTACGTCTAGTATTTATTTTTACTAACATTAATTAAACTAATTAATTTATGGCCATTGCACCTGTTCTAATATTTATTTGACTCTAAAATACAGTCTTCCCAAAATTCCTGAAATTCGTTCACACCCTTCATTATATTGTTGCTTACTATTAAATTTTAAATACTTCTTAGAATTTTTAATTTTTATTACATTTCGCTATGTTTTTTCAAATGTATTCGCACTATAATATCTTAACAATTTAATACAAATAATTAAATTTGATAGGCAAAAATGTATTTATCCTTGTAATTTGGTAATCGAATCTGTTCTAAGATGGGGAAAAAATGTGGTCCGCTCTAACCACGATGAGTTTCAAAGTGTCCGCTCAGACCATGAAATGTTATATGTCCGCTCTAACCACGTCCTCTGTAGCCACGTAACCAAGCCATGTTGGATCTCGCAACATGAAAGCGTTCGTTGCGTGGAAGCAATAGTGGTCCTCCCCATAAAATTACCCAACGTAGAAAGCACCTGGTCAGCCGGAATGGCGCAGAAGATCACAGCGTTGTGTGCGAAATACTGTGATCAAAGGTCCCTGACCATACCAAAAGAAATATTCTCATAACATAACACTACTTCCCCCTAACTTCATTGTTGGTACAACACTTTCCACAGAAAATGCCAAATAAAGATCTTACTGTCAAATCGTAAGGAAACGAAGTTTTATTTTTTACTGCAGAGAGTATCATTTTTCACTGTGCTATAAGACTTTGTCACACGGCTTTGAACCACATTAGCCGAGATGCTGTTGGACTTCTTGAACAAAGGATTATGAGTGCCTGCGCAACCATACTAACAAAACGGGTGCACTTAATTACGGATGATATTTACCGAGACGGGGCAATTCCAGATGCTTGTTAAAACTTCACGTAAATTATGTCTCTTGGTACAATAGTTACGTGGCCAGAGTGGACATTCGTGCACCTATTGTGTTATTTCCCTAAACATCCTAAAAATTCTAAGCAACAAACAATTTAGAAAAATGTCTAAAATCTTTTTGCAACTAGGAAATGTAATGGTAAATGACATTTATGTCTTTACAATAAACGTTAGTTAGTATTTACTTGTTTTTCTTTTTCTTTTATTTACTTGTATTTATTTTTCTTTTATTTACTTGTACCGTTAATGTATTTTACTTCTAGTATTTATTTTTACTTACATTACTTAAACTAATTAATTTTATGGCAATTGCACCGGTTCTAATATTTATTTGACTCTAAAATACATTTCCCTCCAAAATCTCTGAAACTCGTTTATACCCTTCATTATACTGCTACTTACTACTAATTTTTAAGTATTTCTCTGAAATTTTTTATTTTTATTACATTTTGTTATTTTTAAAATGCATTCGCACTATAATATCTTGACAATTTAATATAAATAATAAAATTTGATTGGCAAAAATGTATTTATCCTTGTAATTCAATAATAGAGTGCAAAAACAGAAAACCTTTGGGAAAAAACCCGTTATCCCATGTGAAAGAGATTTGCCACTTAAAATACTGCTTGAAATTATATTTGTGATTTTTAAAAATATTTATTTACTTATTAACCTGCCCCTTTATCTGTTCTAAGATGGGGGGGGGGAATGTGTCCGCTCTAAACACGATGAGTTTCGTAGTGTCCGCTCTGACCATGTCCGCTGTAGCCATGCTACCGGTAGAATGTGGTTATTCCCCGAATCAATTTATCTTCTCGCTCCCCTGTTGCCAATTTTTGCTTTTAGAAAAAACTTTATTGTTTAAAAAAAAAGCATATTTGTCATCATCAATAACGCACATATGTAAATAAAATGTACTTGATTCAAAAGTACACGTGTAATGTATAAAAATGTTTTTTAGTACTTAAAGACTTTTTGAAGAATCTTAATAAATAAACATCTTTTCCGAATGATCAAATTTGAAATTTGTTCTAAATTTTAAAAGGACAACAAGTACTAGTCTAAAGTCAATTTTGAATTCTATGGTGAACACGTGATTACATTTATCATTTTAACCACTATGAAATGACGTTGGTGACACTTGAGCTGCACCCTTGTTCTCCAAATGTCCACACGACACACCAAAATGAGGCTTAGAGCTTAGGTAAATTAAACATGCATCATCCTCTCTCTATATGACAAGATCACATTCAAGTCAGTCGGTGGTTATGAAAATATGATTTCACTTCTGTAAAAAAAAAGAGGCAAAATGACCTATATGTTACGAAATTAAACTTATGTGAAAAGTAATTTTTATATTTTTAATCCTTTAATGTTTTGCAGTCAGCGTTTGTTTTATATATATGCTGCCGTTAAAATGTACAATTCAGTTACTTCATAAAACAACTAGATATTTCATGAAATAACTAGACAAGTCGGTTAAACTCTGTAATAGATGAAAAATTTTAATCAATCTATTATGATCAATTAATTTATAAAATATCTTTGTTGTTTATTTTTTATTTTAATGGCCTATCCTTAGTTATTCGGTAGATTACCTAGTTATTTCATAGAATAACTAGGAATTATTTATTAATTTCATAGTCTAATTATTTCATGAAATAACTAGTTATTCTATGAAATAAACGATTTCACACTTTAATGGTAACGTATATATCTCTCTATGGTATTGTTTTCGTTATATATTTAACAATTTTTTACTGTCAAACAAATAAAAGTCATTATAATACGAATATTGATTAAAAATAATTTTGCAGATTTAAATTGCTTCAAATTTTGATAATATCAATTTTTCCCCATTTTATTTAAATGTTTATAAACGTATCAAACATATGTAGAAACTATCACAAAATATACAGTACTATTCACGATTCTGACTACCAATGAGAACGATTGAAAAGTCTTAGAAAATTCGCAAAAAAATATCCAATGCACTTACACATCAATCTTTACCTACTCAACAAGAGTAAACCATCAAAACGTTGCATATTCCATCAAAACTCTGGGCGTAATAAAATCCACCATTTAGCACCATTCAGGTCTGATACTCTAAAAACATCAAACGAAGTCTGGAAAAGCATCTAAGATGGGGAACATAACGTAAGAAAAATGCTCTGCATAAGCGTAAATCTAGATGAAAGCCATAATGGTTAAAAGAGCCGCTAGATATATTGGAGAAAAGAGGCTAAAAGAGCAACAAATTGTACAAGGTACCTAGATTTACATATCTCTAGGTGCCTTCTTTGGATAGGATCACTTAGGGTAGTCATTAAAGGCCTTTTCTGCATAATATCGCACTTTAATATGTAGATGTATTCTGAATGGGCTCGAAACCGACAAAATAAGGATATTTTATTTGAATGTATAACTTTAAAGTGGAGTAACAACTTTTAAAGTACCCCCATGAAGAAGAAGACTCCAAAAAGGAATTCTGAATTGCTTTAAAATCATTTTGGAGGAGGATGAGCTTTTGATAGACAATGAGTGGGTATTTTTTTTTGTAGAAGATTTTAAATTTAATTTTCTTTTATATCTTGAGTACTTCATTTAGAATTATTTTACTTGGTAATGAATGTCCGTAAATATGTTGAAGGGCAAATGTTTGATCCCCACTCTTTAAGAATGAACAAATAATATTATTTATCTCACGAAAGGAGCAGAAACAGAATGCAAACTTGCGATATTTGCGATTCAATTTTCCTTCATAATTTTCATCACGCTCCCCCCCCCATACAATAACAGTGTATTATTACAAATTTTGTATCAAATAGTGTAAATAATTTGTATTTTTGGATGTGTAATGTCTTTATATACTCTATGTTATATTTATTTTACGTTAAAATTGTAATATTCACAAGCAACGCCGTCCCTTATGTTATAATGGCGATTCAATGGGAACTTGGCGAAATCTTGGTGATAGAGTAATGTTGGCATCATTTTTGGCAACCAAATTGGTGACCATTTTGGTGTCATTGGCGACTATTTTTGGCGAGTTCGGAACACACTGGATTCTTCTAGAAATTAGTGGAGAAATCCAATACTTTCACGATCTATGACGCAAGCGGGTTTTTCTCAAAGTATCCGCTGGTCCTATAAATAGAAAGATGCTCACCGAAACGAGTCAGTCTTGTTTCAACTAGTGATTAATGAGTATTGTTTTGACTACCGATTCGTAGATTTGCCTTGACCGTGACTACCGATTAGCTCGGTTATGCTTATGAATAATCTTTTACATACGTGTAATTTAGACACTGAAATTGTGTCTGAGTGCTGTTGAAGGTGTGAAGACCTTCTGATATTTATTCTGCGAATTTTGCTGCTGAATCCTGTGTTTCAAAGATTGATTTTCGCCAATAAATTCTCATCGCTCTTAAAAAACTGTCTTGCTTTTTGAGACTGATTTGCATAAAATCAACGAACCCCGATAAACGTAACAGTATTGAATGTGTTAATAATGCACTTTGATACTAAAACTGCAATATGACTTAAATTATAAATCAAACAAAGTATCAAGATAAGTATTACATTTTGTGTGTGTTCCTTTTAAGTAATAGACATTTTAAGTAATAGGATAAATATGTTATTTTTTCTTTCTAATTTTTAAATTAGAACAGATTGTATATATATATATATATATATATATATATATATATATATATATATAATAAACATACAACGTGTATTTTTTATTACATTAACTGTATTTTGTTTTTCTTCCTTTTAGAAAATTTATTTTTGATTTTTGATTTTTCGATATGCTTACAACCCCCAATTAGGTTTATTAGTCCTCCTTAGGGTGTCGCGTCCCACAGTTTGAGAATCACTGATATAAAATATTACAACATTAAAGAAAAGGAACATACAAGTAAAAATTGCTGAACGAAATTCATTTGTATTCATTTGTATGTAAACATTAATCAAACACTAAATTACTACAAATCTAACTTGAAGCTTAAGAATAATTAATATACTAGACATAGTATAGATGTAGAACAAGGCAGTTTAGGTCAAAGTTAAATAGTCGCAGTAATACATTATCAGATTCTTAGTCTTAGAAACTAAAGGTTAAATTTTCTCTATTTTTGGCTGCGTCACTGGGATGAAAAGGAAATAAATCTTGTGCATAAAGTATTTAATTAGTTTTAAAAATACAAAACCTAAATATTGTAATAATAATCAAAATCTACGTACCACAAGAAGAAAAAAAGCATAGCAAAAAAACTGAAAATTATGAAAGATAAAACTTTGAAAGAAAAATGTTAAGTAAATTCTTCAGCCAGAATCCGCCAAAATATCCGTAACAGAAAAGGAAAAAGTTTTCAAAAGTATTTTAGAAGACATAAATTTAATTTAACTAGACAGTATAAGATTATTTAGATCATAATTATTATAATTTTCTGCGTTAGCAGCATTTTTGAAACATAAAAGCAGAATTTACTTTTCTTGTTTAGTACATAATCTTGAATAATATTTATTCTATTGATTTCAATAAGTGCTTTCATGTTTTTCTCTCCTATTGTTTTCTGGTTAGTACCTTCAAATACTTTGTTTTGTGCAATGTTTTTTTAAAATTTTTATTGCTTCATTGTTTGTTTTTATTGCTTTTTATTCTTGATTATTTCTTCTATTATTTGATGAAAAGATGAATTTATTCTGTATAGTAATATAAGAAAAAACGAGGGAATATTGATGCCTTAAAACATGTTTAACACTTCAGATCAATTTTAAGCTTTTATCTAATATATAAAACTCTCGTGTCACAGTGTTTGTAGGCAAACTCCTCCAAAACGACTTGACCAAATATTATGAAATTTTGTGCGTATATTCAATAGATCTGAGAATAGGACGTAAACTATTTTTCATTCCGATATTAATATTAGTTGAGAAGATATTAATTAAAAACCTTAAAACCCCTGTCAGTTGTTTCGCTTGGCGTCGAAAATCGGTTTGAGCCAGATGTGTGACTTTTCTTTGTTCCACCGTCCAAATCACCCTGCTCATGGGTTACATTAGCAAAAGGAGTGTCTGTAACAAATAAAAAATTACCAAATTTGGTGAGTGAAAAGTTTATTCCCCCTCCCCTTTTTTTTTGTGTATATCTTTAATTCAAAAATTCATATATTGCATCCGTTTACAACAAAATATTTTCTGGCATAATAAAAAATACACATTTACACTGATATAATTTATATATATCATCTGGCAATATTACGCTATCTATACTTCAAGCTATCTTTGATTCTATAACCAAATAAAAAAATTTTTTGTTTGATTTGCTGTAAATCCACTATGAGAGATTTTTTATTACGTTTTCTTTTTAAATCCAAAATACTACTCTGTCAGAAAGAAAAAGAATACCCAGACCCAGAGAAAAATTATAGGAAGATAAATATATCACTGTCATTTAGGGAAGTTGTAAATAATATATTTCTGTTGAGCTTTATTCCATGTGAAAGAGTTTTATGATATTTCGAAAAACACAGATGATTGAAGGAATATTACGCCAAAATTTATTTTTTATGAATATGCTGAAACACATAAAACATAGTGAAAAACGTTTTACAGAGTTCATTTTTAGAACTAACATCCATATTTTTATATTGAATACCCTTTTAACCCGGTAGTGTTCTCCTGTCTTTCTCACACAATAAGCTTTCTCTCACTCACTAAAGTTTAAGGCCTAAACCGTTTTCGGGCATTATTATTGATTGTGCATCGATCGTAGCAGTGATGCTTATACTTATCATTTTACTTTCTCAGTGCAACTCTCATATTAAGTATATTCTTATACTAAATGTATCATCAATTTGCAGTGCTATAATTATTTATTCCCATTTTGCTCAAGATAGTTCTCACGTTCAGTTAATTAAGTGATCTCATATAAATCAATAGTTTTCAACACGAGTCACGAGCTCTCGCCAACTATTACGTTATCCTTTTTGCAAATAAAGAACTCTTTCACGCTAGTAGCGTACCTGGTTCTGCAATTGAATAAGGCAAAATAGCTTTTAAAAAATCATAATATTAAAAATAATTCTGGATTCTAAGAACGATAAAAATATCCAGCCATTCTAAAATCAAACGTTTTTATTCCACAAAAAAATCCAATGCTAACCATTGCCAAAATACAAAAACAAAACTTTTACTTAGTACTTACATTATGTTTCAGTGAATACGCACAAGTATAGATGCCATAAATTAATCCAAAAAATAAACTCTGAAGACATGACACCAACAACAACTATTGTGTTACCTGTATAAACCATTTCTGCATATTTTCAGACATTTTGAGTTCTTATTTATTATTTATTAGTTTATTTATTATTAAACGCCAATTAATAAAACTGTAATACTCAGTGCGCTCAAAATTTTCGGGAATCATTTTCAATGTAAAGAGAAATATGTACGTATTTTATAATTGTGAAAGGTAGAGGTAGAATAATAAATTATAACAGATATATTATCAGTATACTGTTTTCTAGCATTAAGCAATTTGATCTATTTGTGTGCATGTTCTCGCATGGGTAAGCCATCTAGTTTGCTTGTGTTGGCTAAAGATGGACTCACTAAAAATATCGTACACTCCATGGCACTAAGAGACTGATAATGTTATTTATTTACTGTCATAATTTGTGATAGAGATGTAATTTGAAATTTATTAGTTAAAATAATAAAAATACAACAAATTCAAAAAAGTAATGTTTGGGGCTTTTTTACTTTTATAAACCGTTATCGTTCAAAGCGCACCATTCCTCTTTCAGTCATTTACCACATTCCCACACACTTACAATGAGTTAGTTATTTTTTATTTGACTACCAAAATATTCATTAGAAATAATTTATTTGGCAAAACAACGTTTGCCGGGTCAGCTAGTATACTTATATAATTATCTTGGTTCAAAATTAGACTTGTACCCTTGCTATTTAGATTGACTACTTATAAAATATTAAATTTTAATAAGTTATTAATAATTTGTAATATAAATGAATTTTATTTTATGATAAAACATTGAACGTATTATTTTGAGTGCCAGAAGCATCTTATTTTTGCATTTTGCGAGGATTTGAGAGGATGAATTGTTTTACTTTATATTCTTGCAAACGTTCTTATACTTTGAGCATGGATTAGCTTACATTTGTATTTCCTGTTGAATATCTTATTTTAATAAATTTAAATATATGCTCAATGCTTTCCAAAATAATTAAGGAAATCGTTTTCTTATGCTAATTAATGTTATATTCATGAGCTACTGGGCTTTACATTGTATTTTGCCTAAAGTTCGAATAATAATGTAGAACACGTAATAAGGTGAGAAGGAACACGAACTATATTATTAAATACATACATAATAATACTATAGGAATATTATATACATATATATGCAAAATTTCTCTCTTCTTTTTTAACACCATCCTGCGCTCGGGTTAATTTTGTAAGAATAAAAAAAAATATTCTTGATGAGAAATAGCTGAATTGTAAGGTGAGTACGAAACAATGTACAGAAAAATGTAAAATAATTTTTTAATGAGGGCACTTATTATTTATCTATAACACCCTTTCAGACCTCACAACACCTTTTAGAGGTCAATTTTTGCAAAACCCCTTTTGTAGCGGATTTCTACTCCATGAAAGGAACGTGCCTACAAAATTTCAAGTCTGTAGGTCTAGTAGTTCAAAACAGGAATATTTTTGTGTAACGCCCCGTAAGCCCTCGCAACAACCCTTGGAGGTCGATTCAGGTAAAATGGGGAATCTTCTTAATGGATGGGGGATAGAGAGCTACCTCACTATATAACTTCCACCGGGACTCGATTCTGAGCTTTAGCGGCACGTACCTTGTACCTTCTCTTTTATAATGTATAGTTACAAATTTTGAGTAAAGAATATTTAAATTATAGTGTAAATAACTTATATCTGGATGTTACTCTATGGAGGATGGATACTCTATGTTACTGGATGGAGGATCTCTTACTCTATGTTGTATTTATTTTGTTAAAATTGTAATATTCGCAAGCAACGTTGCTCCCTTCGTTATAATGGCGATTCAAAGGAATCTTGAAGAAATTTTGGTGATAGAGCCAAGTTCGCATAATTTTTGTAGACCATGTTGGCGACTTTGGTAACCATTTTGACAAACATGTTGATGACCATTTCTGGTGAGTTCGTGAGTCAATGCATTTTTCTGAAAATTACGGGAGAAATCTACCAATATCACGATCTATGACGCAAGCAGATCTTTCTCGAAGGATCCGTCAGGTCTCTATAAACAGAGAGTCACTCGTCGAAACTGAGTTAGTTTTGTTTTGACCATTGAGGAGTAACATTGATCTGACCGCGAAGATTCGACCAGTGATTAGTTATTAATTCGGCTGTTGTGTGGAACGAGTGAGTGTGTGTGAATAATCTTTTACATGCATTTTAGACACTGATAGTTCTGTCTGAATGCCGTAGAAGGTGTGAAGGTCTTCTAAGATTTATTCATTGAATTTGAGTACTTTATCCTGTATTTCAAGGATTGTTTTTCGACAATAAATTTCTATCGCTCCTGAAGAAATGTCAAGCTCTTTGAGACTGACAGCATAAAATCTTCGAACTCCGATTTAAGTAACAATATAGTGATCATTTGGCTTTGAATACGATTAAATAAATTTCTAAGAGAACATGATTATTATTTAGCTATCATTTCTTACCATAACTAACACAACCGGTACCAATACTCGTGTATTGATCTAGTTCCAATCAGAAATTAACATTGTTTTATTTTCTTTTACTGAAGACCCCAAAATGTGCCGAGACGAGTGTTTATGGAGGTCACACTATAAAGCTGCGTGAAGGTTGTTAGCGAAAAACCTAGTAGTTTTAACCACTGTAAAATAGCGAGGACGAAAACTGCGCTAGTACTCAGCAAACTTAATTTCCACACCACATCAACGTGTGGATTTTAAACCACAACAGATTTAACGTGACTCATCTACATGGTGGGTCTTCAGTGTGGCACTACTAATCGAACACACGAAGCGCCAGGTTTTTCTCGTTTGGTAATGAAGACTATTTTAATCCAATATAATCCATAAATTTATACAAATCTAGACTACTGTATCTAGGGGTTGAAATACCGGTACATCGGAATGCCGAATACCGGTATTTTGAGTCATTTGTACAATTTTGTAATACCGGTATTCGCAAGTTTAAATACCGTTTTTTTGGTATGTACTAGAAATCTTTAAAATTGTCTCCACTGTATGTTCAGGGATCATACACATAACAAAATTGTATACGTTTTTGTGTTTATGTCTCCCTAACACGCGAAATTAATTAGACTGTAAATATAAAGTTGCATTGTACAATAAAGAGAAGTGATAAAATATGTGAATTATCCAAGGAAGCAGGCCAAAACTATCCTATTACATGTCAGAGCGATACTGAACACGTGCAGGATTCGTAGTCTGATATTCGTATCTGTGAAAACAAGGTTGTAGTTGTGAAGAAGGTGCGTAACATTTCGATATTTTTTAAATCGATGAGTTTATTACTTACAATGTATTTGCATATCATTCTCTAGGGCTGAAAAAAATTTCAGATTTTTTATATAACTGCTGGTCACCGTAAATGCAACTCCCTGAAGGAAACACGCAAATAACATGAAATTTACAACATGCATTAGCGGAGGTGAGATATGCAAATGATTAGAAATTCAGTGCAGGCACACATCACGCACGTCTGTGGTGCCACCTCAAAGCGCTATTTAAGGCTTGGAGATTTCGAGCATTTCAAGTTCGGCAATTGTGTTTTTGTTTTTGTTTTTTCAAAAAATGATCAGTTATGTCTCGTAGAAAACAGCGATCAGTTTTTGATCAAGTATCCGAGTTCGACGAGGAAGGAAAGGTCTACCGAGATTGTGGATTATCTTTCAGGGAAATCGGTAGTGGTGTTGGACGAAATAAACAACTGTAATGCGGATATGTGACCGTTGGATGCAGGAGGGTACGACGGACGACGTGGTCGATCGCATCCACCTCAGTGCACCACTTCACGTGAGGACAGGCAAATTGTGCGCATGGCAGTGACGGATCGCTCAGTCACATCACGAACCATAGCACAGCACATTGTAACGCATCATTCAGTGTCTGCGCGTACCATTCGACGCCATTTACAGCAGAGTGGTCTGTCCGCAAGACGTCCATTGCTTGGTATACCCTTGACGCAGAATCACAGACGTCTCCACCACCAATGGTGCAATGAAAGAAGGATGTGGGGGCAGAATGGAATGAAGTTGCCTTTACTGACGAGTCACGCATCTGTCTGCAACACCACGATGGTCGGATTCGAGTCTGGAGACACCGTTGAGAGAGGATGCTGAACATCTGCGTTATGCACCGCACACTGGTCCTGCACCGCGTATTATGGTATAGGGCGGTATTGGATATCATTCTGCCCTCCTCTAGTACGCATTGCCGGTACTTTAAACAGCCAGCGCTACATCTCCAAAGTGTTCGAGCCAGTTGTCCTTTTTACCTTCAGGGCTTGTCCCCGCCATATTTCAACAGGAAAATGCCCGACCACACGTGGCACGCATTGTCCAAAGGTTCTTCGTCAATCACCAGATTGAATTGCTTCCCTGGCTGGCTCGCTTCCGGATCTTTCGCCGATAGAAAACATGTGGTCCATGGTTGCTCAACGATTGACCCAGATTACACCCCCAGCTGCCACACCAGATCAACTTTGACAACGTGTGGAAGCTGCTTGGTCTGCTGTACCCCAGAACACATCCAACGTCTCTTTCAATCAATGCCGAGGCGTGTGGCAGCGGTGATCTCCAAATCATTTGATACTTGGTCAACATGTTATCTACAAAATAAATTTTGTTGTGCTATCTCTTGTCTTTCTTGGTGTTGCATTTACGGTGGCCAGCAGTTATAAACTCATAAATAATAACCTTTAATAATGAATAAGAATAACTTTATAGAATATACAAATCATAAATTTTTTATAGGACCACAGACTGAATAATAAGAGTTACACTTTTTTTTGTGATTTAAATAAATAAGATGTTCTTTTACTTTTTTGCGATTCTTTATATATTGCTATAATATATAAATAACAAACCAATTTTTTGTGATATTAACACTCTCTAATATTATTGGAAAATATAAAACAAAGAAATACCTGTGTTTTCTTTCTTTTTCTAAAATTTCTACTACCGGTGGGTATTAAAACCGGTATCTCGGTATTAAGATCTAAAAAATACCGAATACCGGTATTGAACTTTTGGTCCGATATGGCAATCCTTAACTGTATCCACTTAATTGTTATAAACTGCATTCGAAAGAGTAGAAAATGGAATTTCTTGCGGAATTAATTTTTCTAGCTGAAATATTTTATATTTATAAAAATTTTATTTTTATTTTAATGATCCTTTCGACTACATATTTAAGAGAAAAAAATAATATTTTTAAAAGTAGATAAAAAATGCTAATTTTTTTGTAATGCTGAATATATTCTCTTTGTTATTTTTTGCACTTTAGAGAATACATTTTATTATATTCAAATAAATGCAGCAGTCGAGATTTTAGAACGAATGGTGAAAATGTAGACGATTGCAATACGTTTACAAATTCGAAATGACTGCTAGAAGTAGAGCCTTAAGCGGCTGCCTTCTACAAAGAAATTTTCTTATTACGGATTCTCTTTTCTCGTACAATTGATTTCTTTTCGTGAAACAAACTTAAATTTCAGATCTCAGACAATTTTTACTTTGAAGATTTTAAGTTACGAAAGAGGGTATAAGATGTATATTCTGATGTTAAACAGGTACCTTAAATAATATTTAAATAGAAAAAAAAATTTTTTTTTTACTCAACTTTTTTCAAGAATGTATATGTTAAAATTGTCAGATTAATCTTCCTCTATTTTAAAAACTGAGTGGAAAATAAATACTAAGAAAACACAATTATTTATTATAGTTGTGCAAAAAGTAAATTGTGTGTGTGTGTCAGATTTTCGTTATTTTCTAAGTGTTTCGAAATATCATGACATGAAACCTTTATAATATATATATATATATATATGTAACATATATACAAATCTTTATAAACCTAAGTATAACCATTCAAGACAGAAAGGAATATTAGCAAAAATAGTACAATAGCAAACTCTTGGCCTTAGGAACCAAGATTGCAGGTTTAAGCAAAGTTTTGTGACTAGTCCACCTTCGCCTATAATTTGCCTATACTCTAGGCCATAGGGAAAGAAAGAAATATTAAGAGAAATGTACTTATTACAAATAAAATACACAATACCATTAATATAAAACTATAATATTTAATGTACTACGCGTACTTACTAGTATAGGGTTAAAATCGATGTAATAAAACTGGAAGATAAAACTTACTTCGTGAACACAGCATTAGTTAATGTTTCCCGCCAAATACAAAGGAGTATTAGCAGTACCGCATGAAAGTAAAATCAATAAATAAGTAATTAAAAGTAAAAAAAAAAGTATATATATATATATATATACTGGTGTAAGGAATTAAGAGAATTTGCCTATTTTGTTGAATTGCATGAAAAGAACTGAACTGAATGAAGAACCACTGCTTCTAGATAAAAATGCAAATCTTGTACGGCAAATACTTAATCGTATACGTGTGTGTAGACTGAGCTAGCAGAAAAACAGGCTTTATAAGCGCGGGAAAGTTAAGACTTATTTCGTTCGGCAGCACATTTCAGCGAGTTTCTTGGTGTTATTTTGAAGCAATCGGTTCAATACAAATTGTAACAGTAAAAATGAGTACCTACCAACATTTAGATGATGGAATGAGAGGGAGAATTTCGGGGAGGGTAGAGAAGCAGTCCATTGTCAAGTCCAGTTTTGTAGAAAGATCAATTTAACGCCCAGTGTCGTGTGAAACTTATGGAAACAGTTCCAGGATACTAGATCTATCGAGAGAAAGCCTGGCAAGGTTGTCCAAGAGCCACGACTGTCAGAGAATATCGGCATTTGTCCATTACAGCGAAGTGTAACAGAGGGGCTACAGCTTCTCAGATCTCGGGTTACTTGTATATGCCACAGGAACTCGTTTATCAAGGGTGACTGTTGCAAAAAGACTTCATGAGAGAGGGTTGTTTGCCAGAAGACCTACTGTTAGCGTCCCGCTCTCGTCTACGAACAGGAGAGTCCGTTTAGCATGGTTCATACAGAAAGAAGATTGGAGTATGGATCAATGGTCGACCGTTCTATACATCGATGAGTCCCGTTTCAGCCTAAATATCGATTCTCACCGTAAGTTCATATGGAGGGAACCAAGGACCCGCTACCTACCCTCCATTGTCCGAGAAATCGACAATTATGGTGGAAGAAGTTTAATGGTCTGGGCAGGCATCATGTTGGATTGCCGTACACGTCTCCATGTCTTTGAAAGAGGCTCTGTGACTGGTTTGAGGTATAGGGATGAGGTCTTGGAGCCCTATGTTCGCCTTTTCAGAGGTTCATGTGGCCCCGAGTTCATTTTAATGGACGAAAACACTAGGCCACATAGAGCTCTACTGGTTGACGAATCTCTTGAGAATGAAGATATTCGCCGTATGGATTGGCCAGCCAGGTTTCCAGACCTCAACCCTATAGAGCATGTCTATAACGCTCTGGGGAAGGCAATTGCAATTCGCAATCCCCCCCCCCCTGCGAAAACCATCCAGGATATAAAAACAGCGTTGTTAAACGAGTAGGACCATTTGCCACAAGAACTGATAAACTGCCTTATTTCAAGAATGACATCACGCTGTGATGTATAGCTGTAAGAGAGGGGGGCATACTCCCTATTGACCCATTTCTTTTGTTTATTCTGCAACCGCTGTTTTATACCTTCCAACTCTAACGAACGTTACGCTTAATCAAGCGTGTGTATTGCAATTGTTGAATTGTTATTTGTTTTGTATTGTATCAATGTATGTACATTTCAAATTTTAATAAAATCGGTCCAGTAGTTCTAGAGATAATCGATCAAGTCTGAAAGTTCTCTTAATTTCTTACACCAGTGTATGTACGAGGTAGGATTCAAAAGCGTATGTGACTGAACCGCACTGAGCGTATAACATGAACACTTTTTGCAGTATAGTGACTACGATAACTTTTCTGTGTTACTGCGCTCTTCCCCTCTTCTAAAAGTGATTTGCCCTAAATCAAGTTGTCGGTGGCTCACCACGGCGTCGTATTTTGTAAGCGGATGCATTTAGTAACCGTCGGTTGAAAGAAATGGCATTTGTAGAGCAGAGAAAGAGTACCAAATTGTGTAGAGTGCTACGGACACATAGGAAATGTTGAAGCATATGAACAGCAGTGATACGTTATCACAAACGCAAGCTTTTAAGGGGAATCGACGTTTCAGGGAAGCAGGGAAAGTGTCGAAGGCAAAGAACGTTCTGGACGTCCGCAGACATTCCGCACTGCTGAAAACATTGAAAAGGCCGGTTTGTAAGAACAAGTTTTAGTCAACGACGAGGAGAAAACGAAAACAACTGTTATACCACATCCTCCTTACTCCGCTGATTTATCCCCCTGCGACTTCAGAATATTTCCAAAACTGGAACGTCACTTTCAGGATCGTCGATTCCAATCTGCAGTTGAAATTGAAAGTGCATCGCTGGCTGAATTACAGAACATGGATAAAAACGGATTCCAAAAATGTTTCGATGACCTTTCCAAGCGATGGCAACAGTGTGTTGTTGCTCAAGGGTCTTATTTTAAAGTAGGATGCGTTCCAGAAATTTAATTGGCAATATTTTTAGCGCGTTTTTCACGTAGTGTAAAAAAAGCGCTATTAGGACGCAAATTTCGTCTTCGTCTTCGTCCTCGTCTTCGTTCCATATTTTGTCGTACCTTTTTCTCAGCCAATAATTAACCAATTGACCTCAGGTTTTCGGCATTTGGTCGCATTTGTGCCCTAGATGAGCCAAATCATATTTAAATTTAATAATTTAAAAAAAATTTAAATTTTTTTTTGAAATTAAAATTTTTTTTTTTAAGTATAGTACATTATTTTTTGTTAGTAAAAAGTTCATTAGTTGCATTATTGAAAAACACAACATGTGTAAAACGCGCTAAAATTACTTGGCCATGCCAATGATTGATATCTTGTTTAAGTTATAGACTCAGTCTGGGACTTTTGAACTCTACTACCTCGTATATGTAAGTAGCAAATTCGCCCTATCATTTAAGATATCGTTAAGGAGCCCCATAAGAAGTTAATTTTTTTAAATATCGATCCACTCATCGAATGTTATTAGGAAAAGAGAAATGATAAAAGCAATCTATTTATTTTTTGGTACAAAGTGCATTAATTTTAAAAGTTTTTGTTTTATTAAACGTAAAATAAAATATTAAACATATAAAAAAAATAACTAATTAAGAAAAAAACTATTAAAAATAATTACTGAATAAAATAATTTGAAACAAAAATCTGTATTAATTGTTTGTTCATTTATTCCATAATAGCCTGTAACCCTGAAACTAATGATCTATAACTCCAATTAAATTTTAAATAACTCATCCTCAAACTGATTAAGCAAAAGATTGAATTTTATATTAAGAAATGCTTTTTGGGAATACTTACTATCTTTATAAATTTAATGTTATTTCAGTATTATAATTAAATCTTCTTTGAGCTATTAGCATTGATGCTAATTATTTCCATCTGCAATAAAAATTGAGAAAGTTATAGAATAATCTATTTTTGATAATTCTAAGTAAAAACGAATCATCAAAATATGTTTTCAATATTCAAATTTCGTAATAATCAGTTTGAATAGGGAATGCATTAGAGCTGTTATGCACGAAAATTCTCATATAACCGCTAAGTGTTTCCTTTTATTAAAACTTATTCCATGGAATAAAACTTGAATTTAAAATAATCACGGTGTTGCCAATTCTCACTGATATATTTAAATAAGTAATATCGTCTGCGAATTCTTCTTCTTATTATTATTGTTATAATGCAACACTTTGCTAGAACCATTTGTCAGTTTTAATGAAATATATGGCAAAAGTTTCACATAACTAAAATAATTCGAAAAGTTTTTGTGCATTGTTTGTTATTAGAACTTGAAATTGTATCACGAAATATGAAATAAACTGAAAAGAATAAGGAATTGCAGCTTCAAAATAAAAGTTTGGAACTTTATGTTAGAAACAGAAAAGCAAACGATTTAGCTTTTATACAGAAAATAATTGTTCTGGATTTTGGATGATTTTTCTTGCATATATTTCCTTATATAATAGCCAAAGTTAATATTTTATTTATAACTAACACGTCATATAATTGTTTAAAAGTAACGCAAACGATTTTGTCTTTAATATGTCTGCGAGAAATCGAATTTTAATCACTATTGTGAATGGTATTCATAGTTCATTTCGAATAGTATCATGTATGTATATTTAGACAATTCTTTTTATCATAAAAATAGAGATTTGAGAAGAAGTATGTTTTAATACAATATTTATTTTAAATTTTCTCTTTGGAATATATAATTTTGAAGCGCACTTTTATTCTAAGATTAAAAAATAAAGTAATTGAATTTTAGAGCGAAGAACATTATTCAATATATAACTAATTTTAATCCTGTTGTTATCCATTGTGATAATGTCGAATGCTATATTTTTCAATTTTGTCGCTATTGTATTGTACTTTGAAACTTAAGTAATATTCTGGAAACTTTAAATTATATTTAAATACAACAGTTTAAATATTTCAAAATAGTTATATTGTTAAAAAGTTATTTATTTACTTTGTTTGATATTTAAATGTTTCAAGACAGTTTTATTGTTATAAATTTCGGCTATTGATATTGTTATAAAGAGTTAAATTTCTGAAAAACTTTTATTACTAACTGAGCTTTTCATTATTAAACGATTTCGTATTGTTATAATATTGCATT
The DNA here is from genome assembly GCA_019973975.1 of Trichonephila clavata. Taxonomy (NCBI): domain Eukaryota; kingdom Metazoa; phylum Arthropoda; class Arachnida; order Araneae; family Nephilidae; genus Trichonephila; species Trichonephila clavata. The sequence continues at coordinate 31,796 of BMAO01028811.1, forward strand.
GTCAAAATGTTTACTCATTATTTAATATTATGCTTTTGAATATTGAATAATATACCATTTTGTGTATTATTTAAGAGCTTTTCATTGATATGTTTCATTATTTATCAAACTATTTTTGAATTGTCTTGTACTATTCCGAGTCGATAGAAATCAAATAAACTTCATTGCAACTATCCATATAATATATTCTACTTTAATAGTCTATTTGTATAAAATTTTAATTGCTTTTTTTACTAATCAAATGGATTTAAAAATAATTTGAATTGCATAAACCTATTAATGTAGTGTTTAGACTGAGTTCGGCATTGTAGTTTTACTGTGATAAAGTTATTAAATTAAAAGTATGTAAATTTCTTACTATTTAAATTATAAAATTACATTTACAGTAATTACCGGAATCATTTTGAAATCTATCTATATTAAGTTCTCTTAGAATATTAAATATTTTATACACTTTTTATTTCATTTTAAAAATTTAACAACAAAGAATTATTATCCTAATTATGAGTTGAATTTAAATAATAATTGAAAGAAATTTTAACGGCTATTTTACTATTTTAGAAGCCTTTGTTTAGTAGTTTTATACAAAGCGTACTGTTAAAACGTTAAATAAACGTGCTGTGTAAGAAAGTACTGTAGTTAATAGTCATTTAAATTGCTTTGCAGTGAATTAAATTTTTAAAGTATAAATTTAAAATTTTATTCATCAGCCAAAAAATACTTTTTTCACATATACAGATTGATAAAATTATATTGGAGTTCTTTTGGATTTAATGAATGAACTTTAATACATGCGTTTAAAACTAAATTTTAATTTCAATTTTTGTTTAAATTTAAATTATTTATCGTTAAAAAACTTTTTTCGTGGGTGTTGATATTTTTGATATTTTAATAAATTAAGAAGTAAATTTTTGCGTTTTAATGGTATGTTTATCAGGACCAAGCACGTTTCCCCCAATCTATCTTGATTTTTTTACAATCATTAGTTAAATGAAATATTTATTAATTACATAATTTTAATTTCTGAAAATTTCTCCACGCAAAATTTCAAGGATGTCACTTTACAAAAAATAAGTAAAGAATAAATTTTTAAATGAAAGAAACGACACCGATAGTTTAAATATTTGATCTAACTAAATCAGATGTATTTTAGAAATCAAAATTTATGATGCTGGTAAGCATTAGTTAAATTTTTAGCTTAAATTTCTCAATTTCAATAAATGTAAATTTCAACTCACAAAAGGAATATAAACTTAAAAAAAATGAATTACTTAAAGCTTTATACAATACTATAGAAATAAATATTTTACTCTTAGATTTCTGTTAAAAAATACATTCACTTAATATTTACTGGTTAGAATGTGCACAAATTTTTACATTTTGAGACTTTTGACATATCACTCCACATGTTAAATGACTATTAAAACATTTTTAAGAACAAAAAATATCTAATTTAATGCATACAAAAAACTACTGACAGTATAAAAGATCAATTTTTTAAAATTGCTCTTTAAACTTATCATTTTTAATGTTACGGAGATGGAAAAAATATTACGTGAAACTTCTTTTGTTCCAAAAAATCTATAGAACCTGTGGAAGAAGAATTATATTCCATTATATTCACAAAGATCTTTAACTAAATATGTTCGTATGAAGGTTAAAAGGTTAATATCAAAATGTTCTAAATATGTTTCTCCTACTTTATGCAATGTTGAATGAAAACAGGAATTTGTGCTATCACTTTATATATTAGAAGCTAAATTTCACAATGAATTCAAGTCGTTGCAGTCACGTGATAAACACAATCACGTGTTCTTCATTGAATTCATAACTGACATTAAACTTTTATTTGCTTTTCTGTTTGTAAAGATTAGATAAAGTTTCATATTTAATAATTGACTAAAAATGTTTAAATACTAAGATTCTTCAAAAAGTTTTTAAAATTAAAAAAGAAATTCTTATGCTATGTGTGTACTTTTAAATTAAGTGTATTTGTTTATAGTGTGCGTTATTATTGCAGACAAAAATGTACTTTTTAAGATAAGGTTTCTACAAAAAAATAAAAGTTGGCAACGGTAAAGCGAATGAGCTGATTGGCTGGAAACACACGATTTTAAATATCATGTGATTATGACGCAATATGAATTTACGAACTGGTTGGTTAGAAACACGTGATTCAAGTTATCATGTGACTATTACGTCACATAAATTTAGCCTATCATACCTTTGACGTAAAAAAAATAATAAAAATTCCACTTTAGCAACTGATATTAATGGAACACTTTCTCTACCCAGAACCATTTCATACCCGATACTTCGCGCAGTTTTGACATTGCACAATACCCGAACTCAAGCACGTCTTTTTCGATCTCGCAATTGAAATAGTTCATATAATGAATCAAGTGGAGGGAGATTGCGATGAGTTTTCACCCTTTTCCAACAATGTCTCAATTTCCCAGATGCTGGTGTCTGCATTTATCAAGGAGTGTTTCCAATCGGAAACAGGGAGTGGGAAAAAAAGGGGTGTCCCGCAGCACACAGCACTGATATTCGCCACTTTTATGTATTGCCTTCAATCGGGCGCCTTTGAATAGGCAAATGAGCCAATCCGACAAATAGGGTGCTCGTTTTATTAAAAGTAGTAGGTGGATACTGCATCACCCGGATTGGAAAAAATCGAATTCCGGTATTGATTATTTTGGTGAACAGCCAGTTGAAAGCTTGTTCGTTGAAGAAGCAGTTTTTTTATTCGAGAATTGTCAAGTTTTAACTATTTTCTTAAACATGGGACATTTTGCCAGATTAAGTCTCCTTTGAAGTGTTATTTCTTTTACTAAATATAATTTTAATTTATTCTGCAGATTATATGTTGGGCCCAACGAATTTAGGTTAACTTCCAGAAAAATCTGGAAATGAAGAGCCTTTTCTAGTTAAATCAGTGCTTCTCAAACTTTCAACACTTGCGACCCAATATTCAATCATATTTTTCATCGCCCCCCTTCCATACAATAACAATGTATGAAATTCTATAATACTACACTTTCACACTAAACCTACGATACGACTTTAGCCTCTTAAGTACTGCCGGTGTATACAAACGTCTCACTCAGCAAGTGCATAAATTAGTCCAGACGTATATGTACGTCTTTCCGAAGTACGATCTTTTCTGTAAACTGTGATCTATAAAAGTATCCCGAAAGCTTTGGAATGCAATAAAATGACCTTGATAGTGTTTACGAAGGATTTACTTATTTCAGAGGATTTGCTTACTTATTCCTTTTCTACCTCCCCCACACCTTCTTATGCACCACATAAGTTTATCTACGTGTTAGGCGGTGACATTGGGGAGCGTATCACATAATTTTTAATCGGCATAAAAGGGTTTAATTACAAACTGCACAAATTAACAAGATAAGTGTTCAATTTTGCATATAATTTTATATATGACAAGCCCATGTGGGGTCCCTAGTAATTATTAAACTTGTTCTTAACTTAGTATTGTTATAAATTAATTATAAAATACATTTCGCAGTACTGACATATAAGGGTTTTATATCCGTGTAAATGTGCGTTTTATTTTTTATTGCGTCCGAATGTATTTTGTTTGTTTATTTTCTCAGTAAGTTTATATTTTTTAAAAATTATCCTTTGTTTTCGACTTTTAAATATGCTCGGGCCCGCTTCGTAGGGTTATCACGCTCCTCTAGGGTAGCGCGCCGCACAGTTTGAGAAACACTGAGTTAAATGTACAATAATGGTATTACTAGAAGTAATAGGCTGAGTTCATGATGGCCACGTGATGAATACAATCACGTGTTCTCCATTGAATTCAAAACTTACATTAGACTTATACCTGTTGTTCTACTTGCAAAGTTAGAATTAGATAATTTAGGAAACACAGTGGTGGGGCCAAAATTGTGGACACTTTTTTAAATTGTTATACTTTTCAAGTTTTTAAGCTGAGAGAAAACGTTACGATGCACAAAATGCAAAGTCTTTTATATCATTTTAAAGAAAATTCGATCCTAAATTCAATAAAAAAAATTGTTAATGTTTACAATACAAAAAGAGTTATACTGCAATAACTATCGATATACATTAGATATATATACTGATGATAGTAATAAGTTATCAGTGATTAGTGTGGTTGCTTTTATTTTTTATTACAGCTTCACATTCATGTTTCATTGAGCTGAAAATAGTCTTAAACTCTTTCTTTATTATTACATAATGCCAGGAAACAATTATATCCTCAATTAGTTTGTTTTTATTTCATGGGTACTTCTTTCGGTCAAGAGTTTTCAAACGGTGCCACACGTTCTTGATAGGATTGAGCTGAGGACTGTTTCAAGATCAGGAAAACAACTCAATGATCTTAGAACGATACAAGTCTTTCGATTACTTTACTGCGTGTAATTAGCCGAATTTTACTGAAAAATAAATGAAAAATTGTTGGTTAGATAGGAGTTTGGTGAAGATAGGAGTTTGGATTCTAGAATGGGTCAATGTATTTCCTGACATTAATTTCCCATCAATGATAGGAAGACGACAGATAGCATCTGCTTATATGCATGACCAAATCATAAAACTATGTGGGTACTTCACAGTTGTCTGGATGCAGTCAAGATGTAGCATTTCTCCTATTCTACGTCTTACATATTTTCGGTTATCACTACCGTAAACGATATCTTTGTTTCATCCCTCCATATAACTAGTGAACACTAATCATTTGTCCAATTAATGTGTTCCTTTGCTACTGTAATCTTTTTTAACGTTTCTGTAAATTGAGATATGGTTTTTTTCGTAGAATTCTACCTCTTAGTCGAACATCTGCTAATCTTCTCCTGCTAGTTTTTGAACTGACAGAAACACCAACATCAATCAAATCACTCCTGAGGCCGTTGATGATATTATTCTATATTGGAGTCATTATATTTTTGTTCTTCTGTCATTAACAGATGGGGTTTTTTTCCGGCCTTTTCCAGCTTTATTTTTTTATTAAATTTGTCTCCTGACATCTTAAACAAAACTTTCAGTCTCCAAATGTAATCACAGAACCACCCACCTAATTTACAATTTTAACATAGGAAAGACTGTTTTCTCATAAAAAAATCTCTTTCTAAGTGTCCATTCTACTCTTTTATTTGATATCATTGCTTCTTGACTAAATATTATTCTTGTCCTGGCTAGGAAACAGTCCTGATCTCAATGCTATCGAAAACTTGTGGTACCGTTAGAAAACTCTACCCCAAATGAAGTACCCATGAAATAAAAAGGAACTTATTGATGATATAATTGTTTCCTGGCATCATGTAATAATAAAGGAAGAGTTTAAGACTATTTTCAGTTTAATGAAACATCGATGTGAAGCTGTAATAAAAAATTAAGGCTACTTCACTGAGCACTGATAACTCAATGCTATCATCAGTATTTAACGCATATCGATAGTTATTGCAGCATAACCTGTTTTACATTGCAGATATTTACAATTTGTTTATTGAATTGAATTTAGAATTGAATTTTCTTTCATATGATATATAAAAATTTGCATTTTGTGCAACGTGACATTTTCTATAAGCATACAAACTTGAAAAACATAACAACACACAATTTTGGCCAACACTATATGTTCAACTATTAAGATTCTTCACAAAGTTTTTCTAAATCAAAAAAGAATCTTATATTATACATGAACTTTTAAATAAAGTTCATTTTGCTTTTCTATGAACATTATTATTGTTGCCAAATATGCACTTTTAAAAAAAAAGAATTCTAAAAAAATCAGAAGTTGGCAACAGCGAATTGTGATGAACTGATTGAAATCTGATGATTTCATGTACACTCATGCCCATAAATTAAGGATAATGAAGTTCAGGCAAAGAAAGAGACAGAAGCAAAACAAATTTGACTTATTTGTAAAGTCTATTTATTAAACGAAAGGCAAAGAGCAAAAAAGATGCTATATGTTTGACATAATTAATAAAAATTGCGATTTTTACTCCCTGGAGCAAATTTCAAAAAAGAACCTATTTACAAAAAACAGTTTAACATGGTTAGTATGATGGTTAATACGGAGTATGTCTCCCGGACGATGCAATACAGGTCTTACAAAGCCTACGCATGCTGAGTATCAAATTAACAATCTGATCTTGGAGAATATTACACCACTCATCAAGCAATGCACTCTGAAGTTCCGGTAGACAGGTGGGAGGGGGTTGACGGGCTGCAATACGTCGGCAAAGCATATCCCACACATGCTCTATTGGATTCAAGTCCGATGAGTATGCTGGCCAATACATACGGGTGATATCCTCCGATTGAAAGCATTCGTCTACAATGTTTGCACGGTGAGGACGGGCGTTGTTATCCATAAACAGAAATTCAGCATCCATGGCACTCAAAAACAAACGTACATGTTGTTCCAGAATGACATCCCGATAGATGTGGTCTGTCATCGTTACACTCTGAACATGCAGGTCAGTTCTGGAACCAAGAATAATTCCTCCCCAAACGAGCCATCCTGCACCATCGTAACGGTGTCGTTCAATGGTGGTAACGGGTACCTGGCGCTCTCCATATGAAAGTCTGGCGTGAATCAGACTGCAAACTAAACCTGGACTCGTCGGAAAATATCACACAAGATTACTGTTGCGGTGTTCACAATGCATGCTCTCTACTCCAGGTTAATCGCAGGCGACAGTGGGTTGCGGTAAGGGGAACACATCTGACAGGCCTACGAGCATATAGACCAATGTGCCCTAAGCGTCTGTACACGGTCTGCCTTGAAACTGTTGTACTGGTAGCTGAAGAGATAGGTCTGATGCTGTGCTCCGTCTGTTTCTTTTGGCAGTAACTGCCAAATACCGGTCCTCATTCGGCGTAGTAACTCGGGGGCGACCTGTGCTGTAACATCTACTCAGATTACCATCATCTTGGATTCGTTGCCAAAGCCTGGAGATGACACTCTGGGCGATTCCAAGTTCCTCGGATACTTCTAGCTGAGTACGTCTACATTCCAGTCATCCGATAATTCATCCACGTAAAAATCATCCAAATGCTTCCTTTGTGCCATAACTGTGCGGTTATTGCACTGAAAGGCTTTTAAAGCGCTTGTGAACAATTTTACTTCTTTGCCCCCAGTCCTTATATACCCCTCTCTTACACTCTCGTCATTGCGAAGTACTATACGCGCCATCTGGTGGTTTCCTGTATAGTGCATATTTTTCTTCAAGATGTGTGTCACAGGTGAAATTTTTATTTTAGAGTTCAATTTCTGTGTGATTCTGAATTATCCTTAATTTATGGACATGAGTGTATCATGTGACTATGATGTCACACAAATTTATGAACTTATTGGCTGGAAACACGTGGTAGCAGTTATCGTGTGATTATGACGTCATATGAATTAAGCACATTGAGAAAAATATGGATTGCTGGGAATTTCTCTACTTTTCAAAGAAGAAAAATGCCATTTTTTTTTTGTAGCTTTATATGGATTTAATTTGAAATGTGTAGACTTTAGACTTCACGAAAATTTTGCAATGGGAATTAATTAATCATTTATTTTGTCTATCTTTTCTAAATTTGTACCTCATTATATGTATTCTCTTAGTATGAGATTCAGTTTTACTCAACCATATCTGAGAAATAGTTTAGTGAAATCTTTGTATAAAATTTGACTATTAAGTTATTAATTTTTCTTAAGGGAACATGGCTTCAACAAATTTTTAAAACCCTACGTAAGGTATTCAAACAAAACTTGATTTAATATAACTTGACTCAAATAAAAATGTCATTGCTGTCATTTACCAGAAGCTTTTTCAAGAATCCAGGTGGATGTTCTGAAACAATATAAAATTATTATATTATTATCCATTAATTATACTATCCATTTAATTAAATTAATGCACTGCATAGTAAAAAGCAACAAAAAATTATATAAAATGTTGTCGCTATTACTAATAATTAGGTATTCTAAGTAATGAATATGTACCAAACAATTTTCGTAGAAGTTTTAAATTTGATTGTATATTTACTAGCAAAAATAAATATTTTAATACGAACGCCTTAATTAAATTTAAATAACAATTTTTAACAAGCTATAATACTTTTTCTTTCGACATAAATTAAATTTCGACGTATAATTTTAAATCAAGCTTCTAACTTTTATTCGATAAGGAGCATGCTAATAATAAAAGCTAGTTTTTTAAAAATTTTCTGAACCTTTTTCAGGGACACAAACAGGACCATTATCCACACCCTCTAAGGAAATACACTTGCCTACCACTATAATTAAAACAATTCTAAACTTTTAAACTATCGGTATAGAATTTTTCTAAAGTCCTATGAACTAAAAAGTCAATAAGAACTTAGTTTCACTTTTAAAAACATTTTTGAAGCTCCAGCATCACCATATAGGGTTATTATAAAGCAAAGAGGGTAGATTTTCTCATTCAAATTGCACGTATAATAAAACTGTAATTAATAAAAAGTGACTTACTGTTTATTTATTGATACTGCTAACATCTTAATGCTTTCATGTTTCGTTCATTTTCCATCCAAAGTTATCTAAGTTGAGGAAAATAACCAAAAAGAATAAACTTCAATCTTGCTAAATTTCCTAAAGGAAATTAGTTTTTACAGTATTTAATTGCCGTAAATTGATCAAATAAATACCTCTTTTTAAATAAATTGGAAGTACTCAGTAAATACTTTTAAATGTTATGAATTAGTGCTCTCTGTCGTAGTTTAGAATACTTTGTTCAGTAAAAAATTCAGACTTTAATTAACATCCAGTTTATGATACATTTAAAAATCTAAGCTGAATATTTAAAATATGAAGAAAGAAACAGAAAGTTTTTTTTTAGTTTAATAATTTCAGTTAGACGCCAAAATATAAAAATGCACGATTTAACATTTTTAAGAGTTATATTGCATTTACGCCGATTTCTTTACTTTAAGAACTAGTCTGAGTTACACAGTCAAAAGAAAATTAAGATTACATTTTTAAAGAAATAGTCTCGGGAAAAACGCTTCGTAAAAATACGAAAGTTTTAATAACATAATTTTGAATTTGTCTAGACATATGTAATAATTCCAAACTCTTGAAATTAATTTTGAGCTTCTTCGTTAAAATTTCTGACTTCGTACATATATTTAAAAAATGTTTTATTTTTTATTCTTTAAAACTTTAAATAAGTAGGATTACTCATGCAAATATTTATTAAGTTCTTCAAATATTAAGAATTTATGTAAATGAAGAGAGAAACTAAATTGGAATCATACACACGTGGCCCTATATATATATATATATATAATATGAGACATCCAATGCATAGGTATACTGGGGAGTGAATACCTCAGATCCTTACTTTGAACAAATTTAAATGACGAGGGAGACACTTGATCTAACATTCTCATAAAATTTTCTCTTAAATCCTTATCACACATGCATTTCTCGGAACAACTCGAGTCTCTTTAGAACAACTGTTTCAAGCAACAGTTAGGGTGAAGGGTTGCCGTAAACAAAACGATACTCTCTGACGTCAACCGCACCCTATCTTCACATTGAAAAATTAGTCACCGATTTTTCTGTTTCGGAAAACGAACATTCAATATTATTTCTTTCATTCCACTCGCGCTTTTGTTGATGATTGTAAACAGAAATGGGGCACCATTCTGATTAAAAGATTAAATGTCATTAAAATATTATATTCCATTAAAATAAGATATGCTATTAAAAAATTTTAGGCCATTTCTGATGCGTTTAACGAAGCCGAGAGTGCAATCTTTACGGCCATGTTGTTTATGACATAGGGGGCCAAAGAACCCCATTGGCTAGAATTTCGAATAACTCTTTCAGTTCACTTGGAAAAAGTTGTTTGAAGCCTTTACTACGGCAACTGGGCAAAAATCGCCCCAAAGGGTGCTTGAAAGAAAAATTGCTCCAAATACATATACGTTTGCTAAGGCCTTAAGTTGTTCAAAAATTCTAATTATTTTGACATCTTATAAGATACTTTTTTGCTTCATTACTATAATGTAAGTTATTTCAATAAATGCAAAGAAAAAGCTTGAAGTTTTTTTTTCGTATTTTAATGACTTGATTTGGAATTAATTCATTTTGTTCCATTGATTTCACTGATGTTAGAGAGTCGACAGCTATTGACGTTGGTATCAAAATAAATCAAGATCTAAAGTGAACTTTATCTTCTAATTTGGTATAAAAAATATTCTTTAATGCAGTTAAAAGGAAAAACTAATTTTTTTGATTAAGAGAGATTTATTGTACTTATTCTATCATTTACCCTCAATTTAGTTAACAGAGATTTTATTTGGGATAAACTATAACAGGATTTAGTCATTAGTCCATGAATAATTTTAGCTGTAAATTGTATTTATTTCCGAATCATTTATGAATTGACTAGCCGTTACTCGCCCACTAATCTGGGTAGTTCATTATGTTAAATCTTAAGTCATTGATACGTAAATTCTTGATAAAAGCTTTCTGTTATGTTGAAAAACATGCTTATATCCTTTAGCTCTTTATTTAAAAAGGCTAGAATTGAATTTTGTAAACGGAAGTATATTTATCTTTTATGCTCCCGTAACCCTGTCTCCTCTGAGTCAATTTCCGTAAAATCTATTTTTAGTGGATCTCTATTAACCAAAGAAACATGTTAATCAAATTTCATACCAGTAGGTCTAGTAGTTAAAAAAATGTAATTTTTTTAAACTATTACGTTTTCTTAACCTCTTCTTGAGAGTCGATTTCGCAGAAACCCGTTCTTAGCGTACCTCTATTAAACAAAAGAAACATGTTTGCAAATTTTCTGAAGTCTGTAAGTCCATTCCTTCAAAATCGGGAATTTTTATCTTTAACGTCCCCGTAACCACTTGCAACGCCAATGAGAGTCGATCTCCATAAAACCAACTTGTGACGGTTCTATCCGCGACTATACTAACACCTTGGGGACTATTCTGGGGAAAAATAATGAATTCAATCATTTTTCGCCGATCAAGAAAGCGTGATTATGTAAATGAAGTATATTATATAAATTCTGTTTTCGCGAGTTTGTGAATTGGCACGTTGGAGTTGGCAAGTAGAAGTTAGCATAGAGTCTGCGAGTTAGTTTGTTAGTTGAAGATTGGAAGAGATAATGGAATTAGTAAGAGGTCTTGGAGTTGTCCAGGAAAAAGATTACAGAGTGTGGATCCAACGACATTGATCAAGCCGATAGAGATCACCTGCAAGTTTCCAGTGTAGGATCCGATGCATAAAAAGTACAGGTATTGTGAGCTAGATTAATTAGAAGTTAGCTCATTAGTGTGCGACGTAGTTATGTTTGAGCGTATTTAAGCTGTCTTAGATTCAGTTGAGGGTCCGTAGTAGTATCCCCGTGTTATAGAATCTCACCTCCGCGCTCTACTATTTAATCACCTACCTTAGTTAGAATGTTATTGTGTCTGATTGATATTTGGTAAAAATAAATTAATTAGATTGAAATGATGTCTGTGGTACATTCAGTTTCTCCCACACACCTAGCCGGGTTTACAGGTAGACAAAGGGATTCATAGTCAAGCAGGAACCGACAGCTATCACAAACTTATAGCGGATCTCTACTCAACAAAAGAAACATGTCCGCTAATTTTCAAACCCGTAAGTCTAATAATAGCCTTTTTTTATCTGTATTCCCTCTTGGGAGTCAATTCGCACAAAACCCTTTCTTAGTGGATCTCTACTCAGCAAAAGAAACATAGTTGCCTAGTTTCAAGTCTTTAAATCTATTTGTTCAAAAACAGAAAGTTTGTCTAGAGCTCCTCTGTAACCCCCGTGGGGGTTGATTTTCCCAATATCCTTTCTCAGTGTATTTCTAATCAGGGGAAGAGACATGTCTGCAATGTGTGTGTTTCAATTTTGTTGATCTAATAGTTCCTGAGATCCCATGATTAGTAGGTTCATGAGTCGCTTTTCCCTATGTATATAGAGATAACTGTTTCCTATACTGTGTAAATGCTACTCTTGAAATGTAAGCAAAATTTTTTATTAAAATATTTAATTTAGTTACTTGAAAATAAACAATTCTTATCAAAATAAAATAAATGCTTTCAATTTCATTATTTCAAAACCGAATAAATTCTTGGTATATAATACTGATTCAGAATATCACGATCTTTTCAAAACGATAGGTAAGCAATTATTACTTGATTAACTTTAATTATTTTAATGCTTTCCCTTTTCAAAAGTTAAGAAAACAAGATTGATCCCTTATATATCTAATCGTGGAGGATATACTTAAAATTAAGAAGATTACCTTTGTTTCGCTACGAATCGTTCGTTTCTAGACCATATTTCCTTAACAATGCGAAGTCCACAATTTCCATCCAAAGATAAGACACTTATCAAAGGGAATTACTTATCCCTCCCTAAGCCTGTCTATCCCATCTCACCAAAACGCATAATTAAATTCAAATCCAAACCTCCAAAATTGTCACTGCAAAATGAATTTCTGGATTTTCTCTCGCCATTTTATCGACAGGATTGTCATACCTGGAACTAGAAGGATTATCAGTATGTCATTAATTCCGCTCCAGAAGAGTCTTGGATCGGTGACAATCCTGGAATCGATGTCCTGGAGCAGGATCAAAATGTCATGTCCCCAGGACATGCTGTTGTGGATGGCATTTGTTTTGCCATGGACTGTCACAGCGTGCGTCTAACCCGAATGCTTGATTGCCCACTAGGGCCTCGTTCGTCGCCTCGGATTAGCCCGAGAACTCATTGTTCTAATTGAATCCAGTGTGCGAAAGGCATTTGTTGTAGGAGTTTTCCCGGCACAGAGCGCCATGGCGATATTTTACGTTGGTAATTTGTCGCCAAATCTTAGGGCACGTTTGTCAAATTGGAGCAAGTGCTTTAGACGTGGAACTGTTACTCAGCTAATGGCTGTTGGTCACTCTGAGTATTTATTTTATTCTAAAGATTTCTGAACAAGAAGGGGAATGCTTTAGAATGGATTTAATTGACCATAAGCCCTTACTGCGATAGTGGGAAGTTGATACACGGTAGAAAGCTTTCTTGATAATTTTAAAGATAATTTATATATTTTTTTTATTATGTATTGCTTAGAAAGCATGGGGGAAAATTCTCGTTTTGTAAGGATATTTTTAAGAAAGGGATTTTGAGATGCTTAAAGCACATACACTTCGGTAAACTGATAACGTTTCTAAATCTGATAATTCTGATAATAATGTCTGTGCTTTAATCCAGTGCTTCTCAAACTTTCTATACTTACGACCCAATTTTCAGTATTAATTTTCATCGCCCCCCTTCCATACAATAACAATATATGGAATTCTATAATAATATACTTTGACGTAAAACTACAATACTACTTTAATTATAAACCGTACAATTTAACAAAATAAATATTGCAAATATTTTATATATTTTTATGACATACCCATAGGGTCACTGTTAATTATTAAACTTGTTCTTAACTTACTAATGTTGAATTAATTATGAAACACATTGTGCAGTACTGTGATACATTTATAATTGTATTATATCAGTGCAACTGTGTATTTTATTTTTTTATTAGGTCATAATGTATTTTGTTTTGTTCCCTTCAGTAAATAAATATTTTTAAAAAAATAATCTTTTGTTTTCGACTTTTCTATACACTCGCGCCTTGCTTGTAGGGTTATCATGCTACCTTAGGGGGCGCCCCCCCCCCCAGTTTGAGAAACACTGCTTTAATCGAACCAGGAGTTTGAGTCCATGTTCTACTGAAGACATGCCGTAAAGGGTAATATAGAACGTCAAAATATCTTAATAGAGTTTAAGAAACAGAGGTATCAGTTTAAATATCACCTTCGTCCCTTAAACTAGATTCTAAATTTCGAAGTGCTTCGTCAATACCTTTGGTTTCTAATGGTCAGCGTGGCTCGCTCTGAACCGTTGATTGAAATATATAATTTATTGTATATCAATTTTTCCACAGAAATTGGCGGGTTATTTTCATAAAACCTAATCCCGGCTTCAGTCAGTAACTGTTTTAGAGGCATGATCTTTGACCTCAGTTCTAAATTTATATAATTGATATTCTTATTATTTTTACTCTTTTTTAAAAAATCTTCATTTTCATATATTCTTATTGTACCCCATTATTCGATAATTGTATTCATATATATAATATGATTTTGATTTAGTTTAAATTATATTTTAAAGCTATATCTTCCTTTTAAATGACAGTTTTAATCCCTTAACTGGTTTGCCGGTACACCGTACGGGTTATCGAAAGCTATCCATGACCGGTTTGCCCGTACGTTGTACAGGCACTGATACCTTCTTTCTGTCTTTGATTTGAGCATATTTTTAATCCTTAAAGTGCGATTATTAGCGCTAGTGTTTTTAAGAGATGTAGTTTCTCCATGATACTGAAATACTTCTCGTCCGGGATTTTCTTTCAAGGTAACGGACTCTTGGCCGGCATGTCATGAGTTCGAGCCCAGTACCGCTGAACATCCGCCTTATGGGGGGGGGATGCTCATTAATCTGTCGATGCTCAAACGTCCTCCAATTGGTGTGGGGCGAAAGGTAGAAGAGGGAATGCCAAAGCAGGCATCGTCCTCGTCACTTGACCAGGGTTCAAAATTACGAGGTGCGTCACCAAAAACCCTCAACTAGCTGTATAGGACAACTGCTCAGTGTTGAACAAATAGTTCTTGTGATGCCCACAATAACAAGTGAATATTTGTCGCGAGAGGGTGCTAGTGTGTGTAGAGTTCAGTGTACGTGTAACCTTCGTGTGAGAAAGAGCGTATTGGGGCGTCGTCACAATGGAGGAATCGCCCCAATTCTTTAAGTGCTCCACAGCTGGGGACCACGTGGCTTTGGCTGCATTGTGCTGTGCCGGACAGCTGAACTGTTGGCGACGGTGGGACTGTCAAACACTATGGGCTGGGCATCACTGCATTATTTTACATTCATAGGCAGTGATTGTCCGTCTTGAAAGGCTGGCGCCTCCGCAGAAGGCGGCGAGATGTTTGAAGTGCCAGATGTCAGCCAAGCCCTTGTCGCTGGGGACCTTTGAGAGGGACCGGAACTTTTGTTATCTCTGCACGAATGTAGAACGTGCAAGACCGTGGCACCGGGTGCAAAACCTTGAGGCCGGCCAATGGGGGTTGATGAAGCGCGTGGAGTGGACCCGCCCCTAGAGTTTAAAAGAGTGGACCCAAGAAAAAATAAGACTCCGGATAGACTCTAACGACAGATTCCCGAAACAGAATCCTGCTTACGAAGGAAGAAGTGCGATGGCTCCCGATCAACTCCGACGATCGACCTGCGAGACGTAATCGACGGATCTAGGAAGAAGGCGCGAGTCGAGGGCCTCCCGATCAACTCTCACGATATACTCCCGAGCAGAACCCGATGGACTAGCGAGATGGACTCCTGAGGCGGTATCCAACGGGCGACTAAAGAAGAAGCGGGGAGTGGACACCAATCAGAAAGACTGCCTAAATTAGAACTAGCACCAATACTAAATAGAACTGGCTAAATGGATCTAACACTTGTAACTAAATTCTTTTTCTCTTCTTAGTGATCTTTTAATAGTAAAAAGTGAATAAATCAATTTTAGATCACAATAAAAGTTTTTTTTAATGATTAACGTCGCGTCACAACACGCTACCAAGTTCCACGACGTTATGGTATGGAGAACGCTCGAATAAAAGTCTTGAACTCAGAAGTCCCTGCCATTTAATTTGTGGAGTGAAATATTTTTAGTGAAAAATATGAGTTGGTAAACCAGTGAAAAAACAACGACGTTAATATTCACTCACTTTAACCGGGATTTTCTTTGTGGTGAAGGCGCTGATTTTTCATTAAAGATTGGAATTTAGATTTTTGAAAATATTCGATAAAGTACAGGGATAGGCAAGGCAATGTGCAATTTGTTGGTTGAGAAGAAATGAAAATAGAAAGATAATCCAAAAAAGATGATATTATGTCTGTCCCCGTTGCTATGTACGAATTATTATTGCACCATGCTTTAAATTGTGTGTGCATATACATATACATGCACACACGCACAAAATCCTCAACCATTTGAGAAAGAAGTGGGAACATGAAATTTATTTTGTAAGTATCAGAGAAATTCTTTTAAGATTTTTGAAACATTCTTCATAGCTTTCAGAGTGAACCTATGAAGAGTAAACTTTTATGGGTTTTTGTGTTCCACAATTATAAAATAAAAAATGGCGTGAAAACTTAAAAATAATATTCTTCCATTTTCACATTCTGTTAAGTATTATGCTTAGTTATTTGTAGTAAAATGTGTACCCGTTTTTTCGAACCTTTTGGGCAAAAAATTGATCGCTTAAGGCGTTAATATTCCTTAATGAAATTTTTATGATATAGGTACTTAAAAAAATTTTCTTGAACACGCGGTTATTGGGCTATTTTATCTGTGAATACTTTTTGTTTTGTTTTTTGAAAAGAAAATTTCTGGTTTTTTGATGAAATGTTCACTATGCTGATTATATTTTCATACACAAAAATAAATTTTTCTGAAGCAAAATCCTTTCTATAGCAGAAAATAATTCTTTCTTGATCTAAATTTCAGGAAACTGTACCTTTTCTGTAAATAAGAACAAGAGAATCTAAAATCTCATTACGGGAATGGATCTGTTTTTTTTTTTTTGTATGTTCTATTTTTTTCTACCACTAGAATGAATACTCACATCTAATAAAATGTTCTGAGTTGTAAAAATATTGCACTAAAATAATTTGGAAGAAAATTATTCATATCTAACCAGAATAGTTAAAATTTGTATATAAGTGAACATTAGAACAACAAATTAAAAAAAAAAAATTGGAAAGCATTGCCCAAAAGCAAATACTAAAGGTTAAAGTTTCCCCATACGAAAGAAAAAAAAAGATTCCCATCTAGACCTAATAAAAACCAATCCTCCTCCCCATACTAAACTAAATTATTCCTAAAAAAAGGGCAACACTCTAATTACAGCACAAAACTTTTGAAAAAAAAAGGATGAAAACTTCATACTTCATTAACTACCACCATGGCGAAACTCTACCGTGCATTCGAATTTCAACTCCCCTTACGAGATTATACTCCTAAATTTCACGCAACCCCTCTGAGCTGCCGTTTGGCAGTAATAGCATCCTGCCACGAGGCAACCCCTGCTCAGAACAAAGGCCGACCCCCTATGCAAAACGCGCAGGGAGGGACGCAATTGCCCTTTTCTAGGATCAAAAGTATTGGTGGCACCGGTAACCTTTGCATGATTGGGTAATTTGGGTCATCACCAGATGTAAGCGAAACCTCCTGACATGCGAGCGAGTGGTCCTCCCCCTTTTTAAAAGGGGACAACCTGTGATTAGAGGGATGACTAGGACCCTGTAGATCACAGAGGTGGACGTCGAATGGGCATGGGTAGACAGGATGTGTTTTTGAATTGAGAATTACTTGGTAGATTAAAATGAGTTGGGGAAGTTCAGTAAGCAACGTTGGTAGTCGACAAGTGCTAAAACTGAGTGTGAACTATTTCGATGGAATTGGACAATTCCTTAGAATTCAGTAAAAAATGGAATTGTATAATTTTTACAGAATTTATATTATTTAAATGTTTTGAGAGTCAGTGCAATAAAGAAGAGAATGAAATAGTATTTTAGGGAAATGCAAAAAACAGAAACTATAGTTAATGTGTATTTTTTGAAATCAAAATAAATTTCTTTAGCGAAAGAAGTGTAGCGACGACATCTGAGCTTGTAACCCCTCTCCTAACTACCGCACCAACGGGAGTCGTATGAGCTCTCGACAGATTTTAACGTGCATCGCGCCCCTACACGGCGGATCTTCAGTGGTACTGGGCCCGAACTCATGACACGCCAGCCATGAGTCCGTCACCTTGACCATTAGGCTACCGTAGCTACATCTTGGTTTAGGACTAGGAGCCTTGTGATCAGTGTCCAGAGCGGATAACCGTGTAGGGGAGCGATGCACGTTAAATCTGTCGAGAGCTCAAAAGTCCTCCCGTTTGTGTGGTGTGGTAGTTTGGAGAGGGGTTGCCAGCTCAGATGTCGTCTTCGGCACTTGACCATGGCTCAAAACTACGAGGTCCGTCTCCAAAAGCCCTCGTGTAGCTGAACAGTGCGACGTTAATATTCACTCGGTCACCCAGATTGGATAAAGTGTGCGTCTGTGTTTCTTCATAAGTGCATGTTAAATAATTTTTATTATTATTATTATTATTAATTTGAGGTAACTCGTGCTCTCATTAGCTAGTTGTGACCCTAATTAATTTAGAGTTGAATATAATAAAATATTTTAGTTTTAAATATGTCTCTAACACATTACAGAAGTTGAAAACTGTTTTCCTGAAATTTCTAAGCAAACAACCATAAAAATGTACAAACGATTCACGCGAAAAGAGAGAGTATCTGGAGAAAGGAGGTATAATAATGTCACTCATTTCTTCAGTCATTATAAAAATGTTTAGGATATTCAATGCATACCTGATATCTTAGCAGTACTTGAAAAAATATTTAAAAAAATCTATGATTGAACACATGTAACCATCTAAACACATTTAAATATAACTTAATTGCACATAACTTAATTGCACATATTTGAAAAACTGCGTCTAAAAATTTTTTTTCCTTTTTCTTATTGCATATAAAATTTCGAAGTAGCCATTTATCATCGCATTCTAATTTTTAAAAAAAATTTATGTTATATACTTAAGGTATTCGACTACTTTTGGAACCGTGATTTTAAAACAGCGTATAAATGAATATTTTTTTTATATTTCATATGTCACTTGTATTAGAATATATGTATAAAATTGTCTTAAGAATATGATGAGAATAAAAAATTATTTAAACGCTTTTGGCAAAAAAAAAAAAAAAAAAAATGAAGGAAGAGAGATTATTTTCAAAATATTCTTCTTTTATGAAAAAGGCTTCGATAATATTATTTACCCTGTATATTGCTAAGGCATGTACCAGAACCCGAACTAGGATTTTTGAATGATGTAATTCAGAAATTGATTTAGTCATATTTTAAAACACAAGAGAAGAGAAATTTGAAGAAAAAACAACTATTATTGTTTCAGTAGAAAGTAATTCTGAGAACAACGCTAAAGTTTCAAAAATCCATATTCAGGATCTGTACAAAAGCCATAGCTAAAATTGTACATATATATACTCAGAAGCATTTTTCACGAAAGCTGAATGTTGTGAATATAAGTCATTCAATTAGCACTATTATATAGTTCATACTCTCCCTCTTTCTTTTGATATATTTTTATTTATATACTTGTTCGAATTTTCCATCGTTAATAAAATACTTTATATTCATCCACATTCAAGTTCAAATACATTTTTTTAAAAATTTGTAGTGGATGACACTTGATGTTAATGCAGGTTTTTCAAATATTAATTCATTAATTAAATTTAAAAAAAATGAATAAATATTAACAAAAATAATAGTCCAAAAGAAATTAAAAATGTTCGTTGTGTACCTGTAGCGCAATGGATAGCGCACTGGAGTTTTGATCCAAAGGTCGTGGGTTCAAATACCACCTGATATATCCTAATTTCTGAGAATGTGATTTGTTTTTAATTTTCTGTATTATAGAATAATTAAATTTAATGAATGAATAAATAGTAAAACAAACAAACAAAAAATAGTCCAACGCCCTATATAGAAAGGAAAATGGAAAAATCGCTTTCTATTTTGTCACTTAATATTGTGGTTATGTCATATGTATGTACATATTTATATTAATTGTAACTATTAAAAGAATTAACTAAAATAAAATGTTTCTTTGTTGACCTAAGTAGGAATTGACGAATTATTATTTTTTATATTGCTTGTTTTTCTTTTATTTTTCGCCGAAGAATTGCATGTAAATAATTTTTACTGCAATAATCTTCTCAAAAATCTTATAGGTATAATTTAATTTAAATGACACCAAATATAAAAAAATATTATTCATTAAAATGCTGCTTTAAAATTCTGATTCCAATACTTCAAAAACTCCACTGTTATTTTTTCAGAAAAAAAAATATGCATAGCTTTAAATTTCTTTTTCTGAATGCTATAGTATAAATATCAATTAGAATACAAACGTTTTCTTTGTCTACATATTCTTTTTACGCTGATTGAGAATTAACCAAGAACAGTTTTATTATAAGAATAAAAGCTGATTTACCATCGTGCGAAAGCCCGTAAATGTCAGGATTCATGAAAGTCTAGTCAGTCGATCCCATCAAGATAATTAGTTTTCCATCTTCTTACTAATTGAAATGTCTTTATCTTATTAAGACCAGACCATTTCTGAGAATACTCCAGAATTTCAGAGGAGGACAACGTTTTCTCAAAAGTATCTTAAGTAAAATTATTTGTAAAGGCTTGTATTTTCTATTTATCTCGTTATAATATTGGGTTGATGCATAATTATCCGACGTTTATATCAGCGTGTTTTTCATCAGTGAAAAGTAGCGTTTTGTTTATTATTTTTGTGTAAAAATAATCTTTTCTATTGTTTTAGAAAAATGCGTGTCAAAAACCATAGTCATATTCGCCATATTATGCTCTACCACTTCGAGAAAGCAGCACAGTCGTTTCGCGATCTCAGCGAACTTTTTGGCAAAGGAACAATCACCGAAAGTCAGTGAAGGGAGGGGTTTGCCCTTTTCAAATCAGGTGATACCAGCTTGGAGGATAAACCAGGAAGAGGTTGGTCATCGGATTTTGATGATCAGGCTCGGGATCGACGATCGGATGACTTGGTGGCCGATGTCAAAGCGTGGAACGCCTCTAAGAACCGTGTCTTCTTCGCTTGTGGAATTGACCGCCTGCCAAGCAAATGGGAAGCAGTAATTGAAGTAGACGGTGACTACGCTCCCGAATAATCGTTTAAACATGTTTTTGTCAAATATTTTTACAGATTTTGTTAAATTAAATTTGTTGAAGAAACCCCGGATAATTAGGCATCAACCCAATACTTCACGCTTCCAGGTTGCAAATAAGAAAAAAAATTCAGTAGCTGTTATTATTTTATATTAATAAATAAAATTATTACTTTTTATTATTATCAAATTATATATACTCCGTATATATACATTTATTAATACTACTTTCCAAACTATTGGGGGGGGGGAGGGGGTATTCTTAAAAAGAAAGTTTTTTTTTAAAAAAAATTTCTAATGGGCAGCGGAGTGGTGTTTTATTATTGCAGACCTAGTACATTCTCGGAAGCTGATATCTCTTTTTAGTGCGGCACCCCAAAGACAGATATAAATCACCACAGGTAATTTTGACTCCCAGTTTTCTCCCTAGAGGGAGACCTGAGCTCTGACGATGCGAACCTGTACTAGGATTTAATTTTGCCGAGAGCACCCAAGCCAAACATACAATCTAGGGACCTTTTACATGTCAATAATTATACGACATGGCCGCTGTCGACTTTCTACATCATGAAAATCCACGGACTTGGGCCGGGGTTGAACCCGCAACCTTAGGTGAAGAAGGCCAGCGACAAACCAACGACGCCTCTCAGCCGGCTCAATCAAAAGAAAGTATAATTATCTATTATGCATAGGAGAAATTGTTTGACTCACTGACTTGAAATTTTGCCAGCATTATTCTTTTATAGAATAGAGATCCGTTAATAGCTGGTTTTGCAAAATTCCACTCTCAAGGGATTTGCGTGAGCCTTATGGAAAAAAATTCCTCTTTTTGAACTATTAGACTTACAAACCTGAAATTTATTATGCGTGTTCCTTTTGTTGTGAAAAAATCCGCGAAGAACAACCTTAGTTTAAATCAACTGCCAAGAAGGGATTTGGGGACTTTATAAATAAAAAATTAATAGAGACATACAGGCTTGAAGTTTGTAAAACCTGTTGAGCAGAGATTTAATTTTTATTTACATTAAGATGACTGCCTACCTTCGGACCCAATTTTCTTAAAAAAATAACTTTTTGAAACAAATTGAGTGTTTTTAGGAAGAAAAATAGAAAAAAATATATAAATGCACAAAAATTTAAAAATAAATATTGTACTTTTAGAAAAATTGGTTGTTTTGATGGAAATTTTACCAAATTTGTACTAAAACGGGAAACACTGTATAAAAAATTCTAATGCAATTATCTTAATTTCCTTTATACACAACATACATACTATGGTGCTTCTTAAAATGAACCAAAATCTAAGAAAAATATTAAAATACAAAAAAATTACAGGCAATTATACATCATAATATGAAGATATTGATATTTTTTAAGGTTTTTCTTTATAAAAACTACACTAAATGAAAAACCATTCAACCTACAACAAAACTTATTGTCCACTTTATAAAAAATAGTATAAAAAACATTCACACAAAATTTTAAAGCATTATCTAGTTTTGTTCTTAAAATATCATGCATCTCGTAAGGAGTTTCTTTCGAAAACATAATTTTGAGAAAAACGCATTTAAAGTTTTATGTTACTGTAAAAAGGTATATACTTTACAAAATTATCTAAAATTCAACAGGATCATATGTCACACCTTCCTTTTCTCCCTGGTGCAACACTTTTTTCTTTCGGTGAGCTCGTGTTTTTTTCCTTTTTAATTTTGTAAAGGGTAATGAACTTGTTTCTGCGTCATTTATCCGTCAGTAGTCATACAATTTTAATACGCGCGCATCATATAGCTACCAACATTTAACCTCAGCTTATTTATCACTTTTAATAAGCCACTAGCACCTTCATTAAATAGTAGAACTGCTATATATGCCCAAATTGCAAAATTTTGAATTCAACAAAGTTTTGCTTAGGAACTGAATTCCACAGAAGACAATTGAAACTCTCATAGCCATTCTGAGTCATTCCCTGTAAACACTTTTCTTAAAATTTTTGATCACATAGTTTTAAGTAGTGTGATTTCACAATATTTATAATAGTTTGTGGGAGTCCAGGGACTTTGGCGGTGAATATTTTACCAAGTGCCTTTGCTTTTTGAAATTTGCACCAACTATCTGTTCATGTTGGGCCATTGACCATGCATAGGCTTTTCAGTACTGAATAGCAGTGATAAAATGCAGCAATAACTGCGCTTTGCATGCTTGCTAAATTTTTTGTATTACTGTGAATTGCTATTCCGTAATAATTTTGCAATTTGTTGATAAAATTGTCCGTCAATTTTCTCTTCCCTCCCAATCCTTTCACTGACTTTCTTAACTTTCTGAGATGATTCCCAATCCTTTTCTACACGTGACCAATACATTCTAATTTATTAACTGTATTAGGAGCGTACAAACTTTTTACGGATTCATATGCTTTGGAATCCCCATCACCATAGCAATCAGTGTACTGCAATTTACGAAAATTCTCTGATCACTCAAATAGGCGATATGCTCCGACAGTCTCCATGCTTGGCACAGAACCTTATGATTGCAATAAAAATGTGCATTAGAAGCAGCACCTAGAACTTTAGTCTGCTTTGAACATATTCTACAAAAATGTGACATAACTTTGATGTCCAAGCAAAGAATGTAAACAGACTGTTTGTTGCTAATTTTTAGCAAGAAATAACTACACTAATAATAAAGTAATGGCTGAAACGCAAGAAAAATTATGGAAATATATTTTATAAATTAAAAAAAATGAGAGAGACTGTAGTATTTGAGTTAAAAATTGCAATTTTCTGCAACTTCCGGTTTCGAAATGCTACTTCCGGTTCCCTTTTGCAAAGAGTGATGCTTTTTTAAAATCACTATAACTTTAATTTCTATTTCGCGTTAAGGAAAAAGAAAAACTGTTTTGGAAAGAAAAATGTTCAAACTATAAGATTTTGAAATAAAAAAAAATTGCCTTATGAAGTCGGAAAAACGACATTTTCAACGTAGGCAGTCACGTTGATATCGGTATGTTGCTTCTTTTTCATCTAAATAATTTTACAGTTCGCTTAAAATTATTCAAATATAATTTAAAATTTGACCTCATACTTTTTTTTATCCTTTTATCTCATTGTTAGATTTTTTCAATTCACCTGTATGAAGAACGGGCATACTAGCTAGTTATAATATAAATGAATTCATATTATACGTAACTTTTGCATGGTGTTATATTCATATAACATTGGGTGAACAACAATAATTTATTTTATCACACACATTCACATGCATTCACAGAAAAAGAAAATTTTTATATAATGGTCAATTAATTGTAATATTTATAGTATTCATCAACAGAGTCTGTAAATCACAAAACAATTTTTAGCAAATGAAATAAAAAATAATTATTTTCATATTCTTTTTCGTATAACTCACATCTATTAATAGTAAAAAAGCGTGTTTCCATATAGTATAAAACATAAATAAATTTTAGGTAATAAGATTTTAATTATATATTTATATAATGAATGCGTATCAAATATTTACGTAATTATACTTGGTTGTATTTAATAAATTCGAGATTTTTAAACATCAAATTTCAAAACATAGTCATTACTTTTAGTCATTATTTCTAAAAGCGTTTCATTTGCATTATTTCTCCATTTTGTGTTAATGTTTTCGAAAGTTGTGATTCACAGAAATCTGCAGATAGTAATTTTAAAGTTCAAAGTACAGTAGCTGCTTAAAATTTCAAAAAGAATTACTCTGTAATGAATGAATAAAAGATTTCAACCTCCGTGTAGGCTTTAAATACAGTAATAAGCACCAATTTTGTGTATTTAATTCAAAGATAAAAAAACATCTTTAACAGAATTTTTTAAATATTAAAAATATTCATCTCTTCAAAAGCAAAATTACTTAGGAATTATGAATATCTCGCTTTTGAAATTAGTTTAAAACATTTATGCAGTTACGTAGCATATGATAACATTTTTCGATATTTATGCACATGAATTACGAATTAACTAAACATAAGAATTTATTAAAATTCATGCATGATTTTATTAATTGAAATGTATAAAACATAAATTATATCATTCAGTAACAGTCGAGCTAATTTCTTCTTTTTTCGTTTGTTAATAGTAATGAACACCATACTGTAATTGCTGATAATGAGCAATATCTTAAATCGCAATTATTTGGATAATTATTATCATGTTTTGAATCTGGTTATTTCCCTTTTTAAGCAAAATATTTTTAATCGCTAATAAGTTATTTATGCGGGTTATAATGATATATCATGAAGACAAGTATTTGTCAATGGATCAACTCATGATAGTCGGATGACAAAGACAATTACGTGTTGTTCATTAAATTGTATACTAGCTTTTAATTAACTTGTACTTGTTCTGTTTGTAAAATTTAAATAAAATTTAAATTTTATTGGCTTAGGATTTTTAAATATTAATTAAATTTTTTTATCGAAGACTTTGAAATTAAAAAAAATCTTATTTTTACAAGTTAATTTTAAACTAAGTGTATTTTGTTTGCTTATGTACGTTACTATTGCTTACAAATATGTACTTTTTAAAAGAAAGTTTCTGCAAAAAGTAAAAAAATGGCAACAGTGAAGCACATGAATTGATTAGCTGGAAAACATAATTGCTTTTTTCAACTGGATATGGCATTACATGATTCGTGAACTGATTGGCTGGAAACGCATGATTGTAGTTGTCATGTGACTATGGCCACATGAATTTTAGTCCATTGGCTGAGTACATTTTCACTTTTAAGCTGTATTTCTATGATCGAAGATTGAATAATTACGAGTTCTTTTAATAAGATGAAAATTATACTTCATTTATAAATCAAATGTAATACCAAAAAGGTACTTCTAGAAATTTATGTATTATATTTAACCTTAAGGAAAAATTCTTTTTTAAAAAATATTCTCAATTTCTCCCTACTACAGTACTAACTGTAATTTTATCGATTTTTCTCCAAAATTAAACGGTTAAATTCAAAAAAGAAAGGACTGCTTAACGCATCCACTTTGAATAGAGGTGTTCAGGACTCCAGCAGCTGTAGGATGCAAAAAGGGGGTGGGTGTGGGATGAAGAGAGTTCACTCCGTTTTGTCATTTTGGTCTTTTTGAAAAGATGTACCCTTA
>BMAO01028812.1:0-31535 GCA_019973975.1 Trichonephila clavata
ACTTAACAATAAACTTGAAAAACACTATTCATAATAAAACCAAAAGTAAACAATTTGTTTAATATATTAAAATAATTACTATGAACTTGAGGTTCACCACTCTCGAAAATCGAAACGATATATTTTGCAAAAATGATTAAATACTCCACGTGTTTCTGCCAACGGTAAACATGCGAAGTACTTAATAAAATTCAATTAATGCACTTATTAAAGAGCTTCATAATCATGTAACCACGCAGTATCAAGGCAGTAATTCACACCAAGATATAAAGCTCTTTCCTAATTCATAAACCCCTGATTTAGCTTTCAGGTATAATGAAAAGTCCACAGAAAATGACACGGTATCTATTACAATTTTCCTTCCAACAAAGCAATTTGAAAGAAAAACACGAAAAAGGTATTAAGTTGAAATATTGAGCTATTTTTCAGATTTCTGGATTGGAGACAAGCTTTATGACCAAAGCCACCAGAATAACGGCAGTAATTAAGCAGATAATACAGTAAATAATACCGCTAACTACACAAGAAAACCCTTTGCTATCCATCATCTGAATAGAATACTACGATAAAGGTTGAGTTTTAATTACCTAAGGCAGTGATAGATCGATTATGAATTTAAAAGCGTGCAGATTGCCTCAGCTTTTTTTCGGAGAGAAAAGCCGACGAAGCTTTTTTTGAAGGATCAGAAGCAGTATTTTTTTAAAGGTTTCCTTTTTCTAAGAAATTTTGTGAAGTAAATATATTTATATTTTTAGATAGGTGTAATTAATATGCATGCTTCAACTTTTACAATATACACTTAACTGTGTTAAGTATATAAAAATTAAATAACTATAATATATTAAGTTATTAACTGTGTTTATATAAACGGGGGGGGTGCAATTATTCTCTTTATGAAATACTTCTTAATTTGTGTGGCTTTTTCCTCCAAAAAATATGAAGGTTGTATTCTATTTTAGAGTATTACTTTATCCGTCGCCAATTTCGCGAGATTATTGTCAAAATGGGGGGGGGGGGATAAATAAAAACAGGGAGATGCGCGATTGGGAAGTTTTTTTTTTCTATCTCGCTTAAAAAGTGAGTTAAAATTTGAGAGATATAAAATAAAAATATTTTTAAATTAAGTGAAATTTATTCTGATTTTACACTCAAAAGCTTCTCAAAATAGGAGAAATGACATTTTTTTTTACTTTCAAAAAATTAAGTCTAGTTTATGAATGTGTGTGTGTAGCATTTCTCTTTTAATGATTTCACTACCAAAAATAATTTACCCACTTTTTTTTATTTTTTAACTTATTTTGTATATTTTTATGAATTATACTTATATAATTTTATTTATTGTAATATATATAATTTATTTATATGCAATATGTTTTCAATTTATCATAATCTGACAAAAGAATGTAAAATCAAAAAATTAATGAAAAGAAATATCGTTTAAGTTAGTATCCAAAACTTATTTGTGCCTCAAAAATATTTTTAATAAAAATAGTTAGTGCAGTCGACTGCATAATTTTGAACCTTTGTCAAAGATGAGGACGACATCTTAGCTGGTACCTCAATACCTAAACATCTACTCCTCACCAATTTGTCGATTTTGAACCTTGTCTAATTAAATATGCATCTTCCTTTATGATGGTGTTTTATATATATATATAGTGATACTAGGCTCAGACCATGAAAAAATGAAGACCTGAACCAGATATAATTTGAACAACATTTTCGTATAGTTTATGATTGCTAAATTAGTGTAGATCAATAAAGCATTTATGTGATACATGAACAATTTAAGGTTACATGAAC
Organism: Trichonephila clavata; assembly: GCA_019973975.1. Lineage (NCBI taxonomy): Eukaryota > Metazoa > Arthropoda > Arachnida > Araneae > Nephilidae > Trichonephila > Trichonephila clavata. The sequence continues at coordinate 1,804 of BMAO01028812.1, forward strand.
CTAATAAGTTAGAAAGGTTTTGAAATAGAGGACGAAAAGATGAATTTTTCGAAAACATTGCGCTAGAAGTCTAACCACAACATGAACATGCAATATTAAAAAAAAATTGAAGTCAATTCCTATATCGTTAGAAAAATTTACTGGCGCCATTGTTGCGGACAAATCGAACTTCGTCAGAAATAACACAGAATAAATTTTAAATTTAAAAAAAAACAATTAATGAATACTTTAAAAAACCATATTAACCTCAACTTTCAACCACAAAAAAGTTTTAAAAAAAGTGTATTTGAACTTGAATGGACGAATAAAAAGTATTTTGTAAACGATTGAAAATTTGAATAAGATACATATATATAAATAAATATAAAAAGAAGAGAGTAAACTAATAGTAGGAATTGAAAAAGACGTAACAAAACGAGAAACATTCTTTACCTTAAAAATTTAGTTTTGTATCTCAAATTTGAAGTTTGCTTCTCATTTCTTTGTTGAATTTCCATTGTTAAATAACTTATCTACAAATATCTTGGAATTTTCGAATGAATATTTAAAAATAAAAATACAGAAGACTAAAATTAAAACAAATTTAACAGGCAGTGTGGTGATTTTGGTGACATCGAATTTAAATACATCGAATGTATACATCGAATACAGAAAATATCTTAAAAAATGTCACGAAAGTAAATACTTAAAAATTCCATTCAAAGTGTTTTCTAGAGTTAAATCGCCAAAATTTGGTATGCTTAATATGTTTATTTTAACCGAAAATAATTCATTTTTTGCTTTTATTTTATGGAACATGATGGCAACTAGATTTTTCTTTAAATTTACTATGGATAAATTTTATATACATAAAATTCCACGCTATACTGTTTTTTTCGCTAGTAATATATAGTGAATTTCTAGCGCAAAATTTGGTTAGAAATAAACTGTTATTTTTGAACAGCATAAATTCACTTCAATCTTTCTGACACATAACAGACCTTTCAAAAAAGAACGATTGAAGTCAGAAAGGAAGTGTAAGAAAACAAAATTCATGAAATTGAAAAATTCGATTTCATATCAAAATTTGAAAATATTCATGCGAGAAATTGAAAATCAGACGTATATGCTATTCTGAAAATGAATGCAAAATATCAAGCTGTAAAAAATAAATCACAAAATTTTTAAAAAGTAGAATCCATATAAAAGAAAAAACATATTGAAGAATGGATACTCATGACTGGAAGTTTGCAAATATTAATACTTCGTTTTGTTTTATATTTAATATAAAATTTTTTGAAACAACAATGTAATCTTTAAAATAATTTTGTGTGTCTTTTTTTTTTATCTTTCGAAGCAATTTTACTACATAATGAATACTTTCTTCCTCAACTTTGGAAAACATCGTTGTTGTTTTTTTCTGAGGACATGCAGTAGATGTAGAGAATGCCAGGACATCGCATGCAGCATTTCCAAGTGATAGTCGATTTTATTATGGGTATGGTGATTATAAACTGGGATATGTAGGTCGATCCATACATCAAATATTAGCTGACCCTTAGCTATATACATCCATGGTGGATCTTCTTTGATAAAAGCAGTTAGATTATTGGAATGATATCGCGTGTTTAAGAGATGGGGTGTGGCCAGAACGGTATCAGTCTAAGTAGATCGATGCATCCAGCAACAAGTGGTAGCGACTCAACAACCCATTTCGCCGTCATTTTGCAGTATTTACAGGACACCTTTCATATATCTATAGCCTTTAGAGCTATTGCCCTTCGATCGGTTAGTAATGACCTGCATTCGTAGCATCCTTTAAGAGTACTTTGACCTTAACCCCGAAGTACAGTGGAACCTATTTTCTATGCTGTAGGATTAGAACGCAATAGAGGACAGGAGGGCACAGGGTATGGTATACAGGCTTCTGTTTGTCCGATGATATTTGCCATGTTTGAATGTGGTCGACGTGGCAAGATATCCAAATCTGCAACATACAGGGAACACCCAAACGTGTGACATCATGGTTTGGAACGCCATCGCGTACTATGGCATGACATCTTTTGATCGCACTCCGGGCACTACGACGGCACAATGATACAAGAATGATGTACGGTGGACGGTGAAACACCTTTTCCATCCTGGGGGGATACACTTTATCAGCAGGATAACGCCACACTGCAGGCATCTGCCTTTGACCCCATACCTGACCCCCATTCTTCCCTTTCTCATCAAGCAAATACTTTTATGACGGGATTGGACATCAAATTTAGAAGACCAGATGTGGAAAATAGTTGATCGCAATTTAGTTGACGTGTACCAAGATATGTTGCTTCATTTGTCGCCATTGGTAGATGTCCTACAAACTACAGAACTTAAAGTGTTCTGTCTCTGTGAAATAAATATTGCTTCAAAATAAAAATCCCTTTTATTTATCGTTGTTGCTTTTTTCCTCTCTGTTTTCCAAATTTCTTCACTTTATGTGCACTTTTCCTTGTGTATTTGAATGACACTAGTGTGTTTTGATTTTGCAAAAAAGGCATGAATTTGCATAGTGACGTATATGAACTCACAAATTAAAAAAAAATATATCATCGCATTTCAAAATCCACGCGAATCTTCTGAAACACTGTTACGTTCCAAAGTGTATATCGACTATATTCAATTAATAAATCAGTGAACCTAACTTCCTGGTTTATAGCTACGCGAAACGCATAGAATAATAGCATTTTGGACAAAGTTGTGCGTCTATCTAGTGACACAAAATTGAATAGGTTAAATTTAAACAGTGACCAAGGATGTAGCACCTTCCAATAAGTTTATTAAAATAAAATTGATAGCATCTTCCCCAACCGAACAATATTCTTAAAGAATTTGGACATTTAGAATCGTTTTCTTTTATCAGTTCGCTTTTGTTCAATCAGTTAATTGGGAAAAAGGATTTATGAACAACCCTTTAGAGTACCCAGTTTTAAAATGCTAACTTGAACTGAAAATACAAAACACCAAAAAAAGTACTGTCATTTCAAAAGAGCAGGGCAAGAGGGATATGACTTCCTTTAGAATCGTTAAAATCGTGTGTATTTTCAACACCTATTATTATCTAAACAGAAGTCATAATACCAAATTAACAAAGAAAAATTGACAGTTATATTTACAAAATTTTATTTCCTACGTAGTAATAATCGTTCGGAGTAGCACTACATAAGTTACTATTTCACTTTGACCTTTTATCACCCCATTGATAAAATTAGGTGATATGCTTGATCGTAAAATCATTGATAATTAAATACATTTAATTTTGATATTAAGACAAGTAATATTATTATACATACGCACTAATGAAGGCAGAAGCAAGAATACGGGGAACTAAACTTTTCATATTTGTGATGGTCCGAATTATTCTTATTATTCTAAACTAATGAAATTCTTCATAACGAACCCTTAGCAGTGACTTTCTATTGTGGCATGAATTTAAATTAATTATATCATCTTAGTAAGCAACTTTTATGGGTTTCGTAATTATTTCTTTTATTAGCAGCATGTATATAAAACTATTAATGAGGACATTTATTCGCATGAAGGTTTATTGTATTCACATAAATATAGTGGGTTTTCGTATTGTTAAACTCTAAAATGAAAATACTTTTATAGTAATGTTGTAAGTTTTCCTCTTGTGCTCTTTCCATTCCTTCTCATTTAGTTTGTTTTTTAATCAATTATTTGTTTTTACGAATCGTAAACATATTTGATAAATAAAATGTCTTAAATTAAACTTCTCTAGAACAATTCCTTAGATAGGAAAAAATATCCTTTTCTTTTTCGTTACCTCCAACATTTGAACTGCAAAGAACATAAAAACATCAATACCTGAATTTTAAATTAAAATTAGTTTTCTTTATGTATAAAAATTTCCAGAAATCTGAGTGAGTGATTTTTGTGAAAAAACAAGAGGGCTATTGGTGACGGACCACGTAATTTTGAACCATGGTCAAGTGACGAGGATCGATACCTGAGCAGGTCCCCACTCTTAAAAAACTGCCACACCATGCAGACGGAGACCGGACCTCAAAACATTTCATGGGCATCACCTCTTTGCGTGACGATAGACGGGTGAGTGAATATTAATGCCTCACTTTTCAGCTGCACGAGGGCTTTTGGTGACAAACCTCGTAATTTTGAACCATGGTCAAGTGATGAGGGACAACACTAAAGCTGCACCTCCTCTTCTAACTTCACTACATAACCAACGGGACGTTTGTGAACCCGACATATTTAACGAGCATCGGCCTCCTCTAGCGGCGGGTCTTCAAAAGCACTAGGCTCGAACTCATGACACGACGACCAAGAGTGTGTTTATCTTGACCATTAGGCTACCGTGGCCACTTGGGTAAGGAGGCTGATGCACACGATACACTAGGTTCGAACCCGCAAAATGACAACGCAAGCACGAGTTCAAGATCATGACCGTTTGTAAACTGGTTGCTGACGAAACCTTAAAACGTGGACTAAAAGATATAAAATTGAAAAAAAAAGTGATATTTTTTTATAAATGAAAAATCATTAATACATGTTTAATTAAACTTCAAATATAATTCTATTTAAAATGGAATGTTAGTATGCTCGCATAACAATAAATAATGACACGGATGGAATGTTTGAACTTCAGTTACTGTTTTAAAATAATTAAGTATCTAGGATTTTGAGTCAATACTGGCAACATATGTTTTATATGACATTTCAAAAATCTTTAAAATCTAATTTCATCAGAAAAACAAAACTACAATAAATCATTCATAAGGCCCGTTCTCACATATGCTACAGTAACCTGGACAATGATCGAGATAGACAAGGTGACTCTTTCTGATTGGATGAAATTGTATCTTTCGATTTTTCAAATTATATTTTCGTTATCATTCAAGTTATATTTTCATTATTATTCAAACTGTATTTTTATCATTAGTGTGCTGTGTATGCTCATTTATATACGATACTTAATTTCTATTCAATCATTATTATTATTTACAATTGTATTTCACATGTGTATTTCGATGTAATATTAGTTTTACTGTCATGTCTTTTACCAACGCCATCTACTGTATTTATCTTTTACGCGATGGCAACAAGTTGTTTGCTTCGACTTGTTTGTGTAATATGATCTGGGTAAAATGTTCAGTTCCTGTACTGTCCCTCGCTACGAGAGTTTCTCGCCACACGAAGCTGCTGGCATTTGTTTATATATTTTATATGCAAAATTAAAGTTGTTAAGAATTAAAAGCAAGAGTCATATTTATTAGTCCCGTGTGACGGACACTTTCTATATTTGAAAGAAGAGTCCTTAGAAGTATTTTTGAGGTTTAAAAAGTGATAATATTTGGAAAGAAAGAATCAATTTAGAAACTTATAATTCTTAAAGAACCAGCTCTTGTTAAATTCATTGCAATACAAAGATTAAAATGGGCAAGGTACCTGATAAGATTGTACTACAATTGAGTCACAAAAATACCTTTGTGGTCATAGCATATGGTACTCAAAAAAAGAGGAAGACCGAGACTCAGGTGGATCGATTGCCTAGGGAAAAAAAACTGAAAACTATTAATGTCAGGTACTGCAAAAGTCAGGACAAGAACATGACAGCCTGGAACGGAATTCTTAGAAAGGTCAAGGCCCACCCTGGCCTGTCATATCATTGAGGAAGTATGAATGATTTTGAGGAAATCATAAAGTTTGAAATTATTTGAGAACTTTGCGTGATGTGCGATTTTTTATTTTAAATTGCTAAAATTCTGACACATTAATGTGTTACTAACAATATGATTCCTTCAAATAATTGTTTTTTTTTAATTTACATAATTTTTAAAGCATTATGCTCTTCATGTTAACAAATAAATATCAGAGCATTTTCAGTCTGTGAAATAACATTCTTTTAAATACGTTTTGCAGACATACAGAATATATGAATGAATAACGGATTCTGATTTTGAGTTTGATCTTTTTACTTGAATTAGTTACCCTTATTCCCAATCTAGATTCCTTACCGAAAACTATTCTTATGCATTGATATAAGAGGTGTCAAACACCGTTATTTTTTATGTTGTTGCTGCTGATGCCACCTTGTCTGATGGAGTCAGATCGAAGCCCACGAAATTCATCGCTGGAATATTTGGAAATGAAAGGTAAAATCCGCAACCAAGCGAGGATTTGATGTTTCAATTAATATTCCAAAATCTTTCTACAAAAACTGAAGAAAACGTTGTCTATTTTAGAAGCACTAAGTACACGAATTCATCTCACTCTTTTCTGACAAAGAAATTTTTTCAACCATTTCACAAAGACTATCTTGTCATCACTTTCATACAAACAATAAAATTATACATTTCTTTACGGGTCATGGTAATTTTAAAGTGTACTTCAATATATTTATTCTGTGGCCTTCCAAATGTTGTGACTGTAATGTTGGTGAGGAGTAAAGTGTAGAACATTTTATCCTTTTTTGTTCAAAATTTAAGAAAGAGAGAAAATACCTGAAAGCCAAACTGTGCATGCTCTGAAAATCACAATTGGCCTCCTAATTTTTTTCAAATTGTTTCATGTAAAGAATCCATCACATTATTTTGTAACTTAATTAATTTAGTTTTGTAAATTTTTCACTTTTCTATATTTGTAACTGCATTGTACTATTTTGTATTCGTAACTTATTTGTTTTATAATTTCACTGTTTCGTAATATTGCTTTATTATTTACTTTTATTTTATTTATCTTATTCTGTTTGTCTTACTTAATTCTGTAAGCCCCGTGTGACAACTGTGGTGGACGAAAATTATTTTATCTGTCTTCAGTTAATAAAGGGCTACGGCTAACACTTGTCGTTAGCCGTAGCTTTGAGTATCATACAGATGAAAGTACATTTTGACTCGGTTCCAACCCGATTTTGAGAGAGAATACCCTGGAGGTGGTCAGGAGCCTCCCTCTGCTTTTTCCCATCCACCAACCTCACGAGAGGACTTGCGGTGGCTCGACGGCTATTTAGAGTACCGATGCCGCAAAGGCATTATACAGTTACAAACATCCTGCCTTCTCCAGGATCCGAATCCAGGCCCTAAGGCACAGCAATCAGAGTCACTAACCACTTTACTCGATGGGCAGCCCATTAATTTTCTAAAACAGCCAATGAAAACTTTAACATTATTTGTGAAATAAATTTTAAAAAACTTGTTTTATTTTTATTGCAAACTACAATACTTATTAAGTTTCACCCATTTTCAATCCTTCTATACATGGAACGAAATATTTCTTTTTTTTTTTTTACGAACCAAAAATACCTTTCCATCATACCCAATGGTCTCATTCCTTCCAAAAGGTGGGGGGGAAATGAGGAAAAGGGAAAACTAATAATTTATAAATATTTTCTACGGACAACAAATCATTGCGCAATGCTCTAACCGATGAGTCGTAGCATTTCCCGAATTTTTTTCCCTCCTGTTTATTTCCTAAAAATTTGTTTTCTCCCGATCATCGATATCCTCCAAAAGCGGGAACGTTTTCCGTTTTTACGACTGCGATAAAATGAAGTTAACGGTGCGTCGAACGTTTTTACGTTCCAAAGATTGATTTTCCCGGCAAGGATCTTTATTCATAGACATCGTAAAACACCAAACGATTCGAAGAGAGGGAAAAAATTATCGAAATAAAATCCCCACAGCACTAGATTGGGAAGAATCGAAATGAGTTACTAGTTTGCGGAAGCGTATCTAGAGAGATTTTTGTCCATGAACTTGTCAGTTGCAGTAAGAAAATTATCAATAATGGTAAGAGGCTCACTAATGATTTTTAACCATCATTGTTCCCTCATTATAAATTTTAATATTACTTTTTTTTTCAAAAAAGGAGAGTTATCCTTTTTTTATTTCTAAATATCTGGCAAAGTTTCAAGAAAGGTTAGATTTTTTATTTATCTTAATGTTGATTTTTTGCTAGCATTGTGGTCCTCTTATGTGGTACATAAAAACTCGAACAAAATATATGCTCTTACAAGGATATTTCATTTAAAAATGATGGTCGCAACATTACTGAAATATATGCATTCTATTGAATTCGATTGCAGTTGTTTTTCATTATGATAGTATATTTAAATAGAGCAACGGAGGAAAGTTAAGATAATGCATTCAAATCATTTTTTTATGATTTATTACATCAAATAATCATGATTATATCTTCTGATGCAGTTTAGAGCTATTTCTTATTGCCATGGGCATATAACTACAAAATCATATAAATGCCGCCCATCTATTATAGGAGTTAGTGACGCTAACTACTGCGCAGTAGGGCCCGAGTACGAATCCCGGAGATGGCATGGATGTTTGTAAATTTATAGTGTCTTTGTGACATGTCTCTAAATAGCCGTAGATCCGCAAGTCCCCGTAAGGATTTTGGAAGGGGATGAAGAATGGGAGACCTTTCCCCACTTCCAGAGCGTTCTCCATTAAAATTTGGGTGAAACAGATCCAAATCGTTCTGACACTTGTATGGTGCTAAAAACTGCGGCTAACGACAGGCGTACATCACACCCTTTGCACGATGAATTTTGTGAGCCTCCATCTGACATATCGTCTAAATTGTGTGTACAACTTACTATAAATAAGTATTACTTTATTTATGCTTATATTAATCAAAAATGAACAATCAAAAGTCCAATGACCACAAGTGAAGAAGCAATTAATATACGTGTTATTGAAAGTATAAATGAATATTTTGTAATAATTCTTAAATAGAATCCAGATTTGTTTGTTTGAAATATTGGGGGGAAAGGGACCTATGACTAAATGTCTTTTAAATGAAAAAAGCCATTCAAAGTTTTACAGAAAAAATAAATTTACTCAATGAACAAAAAAAGTGAAAGAGGAAAATGAATTGATTAGATTGATTTTGTTATAAATGTCAGATTTCAAAACAACACGAGAGCTACTGGCAAAGAACCTCTTAATTTTGAGCCTCGGTCAAGTGATGAGGGCGACACCGGAGCTGACAACCTACTCTCAAAGAGATTGAATGTGGTACATACTAACGTCACAATACAAAGCAACACGAGAGCTATTGGCGACTGACGTTGTAATTTTGAGCCTCGGTGATGTGATTTCTGAGCTGCCATCCCCACTCCAAACCACCACACAATGCCAACCGGAGAACTTAGAGCCAGATAGATTTAACACCCATCAGCTTCCTCTACACAGCGGGCATTCAGTGGAATCAGGACTCGAGTCCGCAGCACACCAGCCACTAGTAAGTCACAACAACTACTAGGCTCCAGCAGCTACCCTACTTTGCTTCCTGATCACACAATTGTGAGGAATTTGAGCTTTGACAATTATAACTTCAGATAAACTGATGGCTTTACAATGATAGAAAATCGTCAAACGCGTAATTTAAGAGAGTGAGGAAATTTTTCAAAATGAAAAAAAAAAACAATGAAATTGTAAGTTAATTCCCCAAAAGAAAAGCTATTAATGCCCATTTGCATTTAAAAAATTATAAGAACTAGTATTAAGTATTTTTTTCTCTTAAATTTCGAATAAATTGAAATGTGTATTTGCAATTTAATCATAATTTAAATTAATTTCTTATTCATTAAATATAACGTTTCAAAACAAACGTATATGGTAAATCGTCTATTTTTATTTTAAATTTAACTCCTTATTGGCTTTCGCAAAAAATAAACATAAATCTGAGCAGACTTTTCAGATGTAATATAAATGAAAATAGCATAAAAATTGTGAAAATTTGCAAATTGAAAAAAAAATGTCATAACATATATTTTTTAATTTAAAAAGACAACATTCTGTTTATTTAAATATGTTTATTAAGGAAAATGCATTCATAATTTACTAAAGGAAAAACTTAAAATTTTAAAATTCATGAATAAATTATTATATATTTATGTTTATCTTTAAATGCTTTGAGTAAATTGAAATATTTATAGATGGATTAATTTATTAAAAGCATGTAATTTTATATTTTGTTAACTTAATTAAATAAAATAAATAGCGGTTTAAGCCGAGGGTATTTTTACAAAATCTATTTAATATTTAATTTAAATAATTTTTGTGTTAATTATTACTGTGATGATACCAGAAATTTTAATTAATGTACTGCCCCCCAACTGTAATATGTACGTATTAAACATTTGTTTATTAATGTAATTAAGTTAATTATTGTACTGTAAATTTTTAGTTTTACTAACTAGCTATTATATAAGCTAATTTCTAAATAAGCATAAAAGTTCGAATTTTCTTCAATGAAAAGTGAGTTAACGCGTAAAATAAATATTGATTTAAATTTTTTGTATTGTTAGCTAATGAACATAACAGTAAGTTAATTCTCAATAAAAATTTATTTTGACAAAATTAAAGAAGAAAACACAATTTTTATCTGAAATAAATTAAAAATATTAATGTAGATTAAAGATTGTTTTTAACTTCCATTAAAAAAGCGTTATACTTAAGCCTAATTTACTCAGTAATAAAGTGAATTTGAGAAATGCCATTTGGGAAATTATCCTGACATAAAAAGTTGAAACAAATAATTTTCTCTTAAAACGCTTTTAGAATTTTGATTTTTAAAGAATGATATATCAATTAACAAATACATATTTATCAACGAATAAAAAATTTACAATGGTGAGTGTAAAGTAAGCTTGCTGATTATTTTTAATTTAAAAGATGTTCGTTTAAACGCATCGTATATTAAAAAATAAAAGAAAGATAAGTATATAACAATAAAAACTATGCTTCTCAAAATTGCAGGATGTTCCCAAAATAGGGCCTAAACTCTGCATAGCTAGATTCTTCGCTGGAAGTACATAAAAAATGCTCAAAGAACAGTACCTTAATGTTCCATAGCTAGCGAGAAAAATATGTAGAAAAAATATGACATCACAGCCGTATTAGGCACATCAGCAGAAGCATTTGCAGATATTTTTTGAAGGCAGATGTGCAATATGTCCGCCGTGTATATCGATATTGTCTTGAAGGCACCGCGAAATGAATGAATTTTTGTAGAAGTGTAGTGTCCACCGAAATACATGCAACGGACAGATGAACATCAAAGTCCATTCGTATGGTCCGCAATAACGAGAAACCAATTTCTTGATATTTTCCCTAAATGGTAAGAAATTCAGCGGTGTGAGGTCTGGTGATAGTGCTAGCCATAGAAACAGACCTCACATCCAATCCATCATGCAGCATCATTCATCATCCTTTACCGCATTTTTCTCGTTAACTAAGGATATCTACAGATCTACAGATCTACAGGTACAGCTCTTTGAGTTTTTTGTGTGTAATTCTAACGAGGAGAGAATCTGGTTGTGGAGAATTTGGGCACTATTTTTGGAGCAACCTGTATATTTCAGATTTTTTTGGGTGACCAAATGCTTCATCCCACACAGTGAAAAGAAATAAAAAAATAATAATTAATTAATAATAATTAATCCGTAAATATGTAGAAATAGTTATAAACCTAAGTATAACCAGTCAAGACAGTAAGAAATATTACTTACAGTAGTACAATAGCAAACTCTTGGCCTTAGGAACCAAGATTGGAGGTTTAAACAAATTTTCTTACTAGTCAGCCTTCACCTGTAATTTGCTTATACACAGGGAAATAGGGAAAGGAAGAAATATTAAGGGAAATGTAATTATTACAAATAAAAATACACAATATTTTCAATATATGACGATAAAATTTAATAGTCTAGGTAAGTACTATTATAGAGTTTAAATAGATGTAGTAAAACTAGTAGTAAAACTTACTTCGAAACAGGTTAATGTTTCCCGCAAAATACAAAGGGGTATTAACAGTACCGCATAAAAGTAAAATTAGTAAATTATGATAAAATAATAGTAAGTCTATATATATACATTTAAAAACCTTATATAATAATATAAAATTTATTGAAAAATGAAAGGACTTTCTATAAACATACACAATGATACTAAAATAAAATAAAGTATTATTAATTTATGAAACATTCATACATATATATATATATGAAACGTAAGGTCTAGTGTATTCTTCTTTTAGAAGAAATCATAATTTTTCTTCTAACTTAAACATTTGGGGGGGGGGCAGAGATCAATTATTGCAATTATAATTCGTTCTAGTGTTAATCTTCTTATATTAAAACTCAAGAATAGATACTTATTGAAAAAGTAAACATATCTTTCTCTCCAAGTCTTCGCGTTTCTGTCAATTAATCAAATTATGATATAAAAAAGGAATATTTTCCATTTTAAAAACTGAAAAAAGTGTGTGAAAAATATTTCTTGTTCTTTTTTTTTTAAATTTATTGACATAATAGTCCTGAATGTCAATATTTACTGACAATAAAATATTCAATATCACGGAAAGAAAAATATTTACTAATTTAAATTGTTCTTTTAATTGTGTTTAGACAACAGAATGTATAATTTCAAACTAGTTAATTCTTTAGAGTAATTATTCCTCAATTTCTTTAGAACAACTTATTATTTTTCTTTTTTTAATATTTTTCATTCTTTCAGAGATTTTATAAGGTAAAGTTATAAAACCATTTTCGTTTTTATATGAAGTATAATATTTTCAGAAATCATCTGAAAAACAGACGTTGTTCAAAGGTTTAATACTAGAAATTTAGAAAAGATTTAAATTCATTATGGCATGAATTTATTTGTACGCTAATATTTCAGAATAAATGTCATTTAATATACATTATTCATCCATAAAACTACTTTCAAAAATTTTGCATTATCTATAATATACACGTAAGAGCTTGCGTACAAACTGTGATCTTTTTCTTCTTTAAAAATAGAAGATATCAATAAATATTGATATATCATAACTAAAGAGAATCATTTGCTTAAATTATCACACAAATTATTATTTTTTGTTTTGTTTTCAGTTACTAATGTTGTGATTATTTATGATTAAGAGGTTTTAATTTAATTAATTTATATAGAACGGACTTTTTTCTTTGCTGCGTCGTCTTTTCTTTAGTGATCCTGGCTGTTGTGCCGCAGGGCCTGGGTTCAAATCACGGCGAACCCTTTGATGTTTATAAATGTGCATTACTTTAGCGGCATGAAGGGTCTTTAAATATTATTCGAGCCAGAAGTCCTCTCAAGAGGTTGGTGGTAATGGAAAAGAGATGGGAGCCCCCTGACCACCCACAAGGGTGTTCTTTCAAAATTGGAGTGAAATAGAGCCAAACCGTACCTGAATGGCACATAAAGCTGCGGTTAACAACATGGTTATTCTAAATCCTCAACACGATGAATTTCATGGGCTCCGATCGGACATCGTTGATCGGTATCAATAGTACTAACACAAAAACACGCGAACCTTTCAATTTCTTTTGAGTGTAAAAGTTATTCTTCGAGTGCATTTAATCAAAGTTTCGTAGAATATTCTTTACACATCATTAGTGAACATTTTTATTTTTCTATTAAAAGAAAAAATTCCAAAATTTCATGCCTTTCCTTTTATCTTTGTAACGTATTCTTATAAGTACAGCAAAAGTTCTAATTTTATAATCACACACAAAGAAAATCCTACAAAATCTTCTAAATTTTAATTTAAAATAACAAATGAGCCATTTTCTTCGAAAGTGGAGTAAGTCAAATTTGATATTATAGGGAGATATTTACCACCTTAAAAATAATTATATTTGTAATTTCATTAATTACTTTAATTTATATTAACAAAATGATGAAAATTTTGAAGGGAGGGTTATTTAAGGAACTTTTTATAGATAAAAAGCTCATAGCATATAGCCATTCAATATTATCATTAACTATTGCCAAAAATGGACTTTCACTGCTTTTAAAGAAAATGACTCAAATGTTATATGTCATGATATTTTTCCACATTTTGTAATATTTTGGATTTAGGAAATTTTAATCTAGGATTTACACACTTAACAAGTAATATAAAAAATTTTTTAAAGTCAACTCCTTCATAAATCATCAAAGAACAATTATATATTATATATAGTTATTTTTTATCAATTAAAATTAATATTAATATGTATATACATATGACAGAATCATAACACTAAGTGACATTTAATTTCTATTAATTATCATTAAATATCGTATTGTCATTCAAAACAATCATGTATATAAAATTTCAGTTCAACTGAATGCTTTAAGACCTGAGAAAAATATCTTTTACACCCAAGTCACCAAAAAGGGAGCCAACGTGACTGTATCCGTAATTCTTTAAATAATTAGTTTTAATCAATTAATTTTAATAAATTATATTTAAATTATCATATTGTCACTCAAAACAATCGTGTATAGAAAACTTCAGCTCAAATGAGCGCTTTAAAAAGCGAGAAAATAAACCTTCTAAAGTTTTGAAACAAGTCCCCAAAATGGTCACTAAGTCGTCAAAAATGATGCCAACGTGGTTGTATCTGTAATTCTTAATTAAATTACTGTATTTTCATCTAAAATAATCATGTATATAAAATTTAAGCTCAATTGAACGCTTTAAAATGTATTTAATGAACGATTGAAAATTTGAACAAGATATAGGGAGATTGTGAACTACTAGTAGGAATTGTGAAAACTGTTATCAGTTCATGAAATAATTTCGTTAATTAACCTAAGCCATCGAAGAAGAATATTATTAACTACAGCAACAATTATATCATTCAATTCTATTCTTCAAAGAAATTCAACAATAAGAACACATGTTGAAAACTCATGTCCTAACAAATAAATATGTTTTAAAATCTTCAAAGCGTCATAATAAAGCTTTTGATCTACAAAGGAAAATTTTCACTAGATCTTCAGAAACAAAGAGAATGATTGTGTTGCTATAAAATGTATCTAAATCTTTCGTTTTCAAAACAGAAAGGCTGATAGAAATTTCATGAACGGGACTCTTTGTGACATAACATAAATTACATTTCCTTGCTGTTGTTTTCGCAGGGCTTATTTTGGACGAAACCTTCTCAGAAGGGTCTTCAAATAGAAAATATTTTCATCATTGTATTTAAGGTAGGATTCGACAGGTTTTCAATGCGTATGTGATTGTTCTAGATAACAATTTCTTTGAAGTTTCATTTCAGAATTTTTACCTTTTACTCAAGTGAGTATTTTATAGAAATGCTGGAAATGGCATATGCTTCGAATGCATGATGATATATTTTAGAATACTGTAGAGTTAATTAACTATAATTTTTCAGTTTTGAATTAAAAATTATATTGGATTGTATAGTTATTTTTCTTTGACATCTGAAGAAGGTTTTCATTAGTGGCATAGTTAACTTTTTAATTACGGTGTATTCATCAAACAATAACTGAACTATATTCATATTATAATTGCTTTTTTTCTGTTCACGTTTTAAAATATTTATGATTCAAATATTTTATTCAGAAATATTTCGGTACTTTTCCAATTTGCTGCCACAAATCTTGCCAAGCAGACTACCTTGACCACAACAAACAGTATACACATCTGTTCTAGGTAAAGCCAAGTTCATTTTTTTCATTCATTTTTCACATATTTGAGATACAGGTGTAATTTGTAAAAAAGTCCACGACTTGCTTTAAAACTGTGCTGGTAAAAAGTTACTAGAAGGAATATTGGCGTTAGTTGTATCATCTTGGACACTTGGTCGTCTGAACCGGGAAGATGGAAAAGTATCGATATTTCAAACACTAATCAGTGTTTAAAATATTTCTGAATAAAAATGTATAACAATCATTCATTAATTTAAAATATCTCACCAGAATTTTAAATTTTGGAAACTTTTTAGATCCTATTTTAGTCCACAGCTTCGGCAAAGAAGAAAAATATGCCAAATTTCGCCAAAAACTACTTTTTCTTTTGGACGTCTATCCAATGTGAGGATAATTATTCTTTAAGTTGGCTATAAATTAAGGTATGACTTACTGGTTTAATTAAGTTATTGCAGCAAAACACACACACAAATGCTTTCATAAAGTAAAATTTAAAAAGTATGCTGTGTTAAAAATCTATTATAAAAGTTCGTCTAATATAATATACGTATGAATTTGGCAAATTGGTATGTAAAGGAAAAAAAATTAACTAGGCAAAAAATATTTTTATTTTCAGTATATTTCCATTTTTGACTATTTTGATACATAAATTAATATGAATATCTAAATGAAAACATATTCCTATTAAGTCTATAGCTTACCAGAAATATTCGATTGTTAATTGCGAATTTTATTGGAAATTTATTTAAAAGAAAAATTACATGAAATAAATTTATACTTAGTTCTAATAACATTTTATACAATGTTCAGTTAAATTCGGTTAATTTATCAGTAAAGGGCAAAAATCTAATAGCTATATGTTTCGTATTGACAAATATTTAGTTCTAAATTTCTTTTCTTTCTTCTAAGGAAGAGTTTTTAATTGAGTTTTTAAATTACACAATATTTATAGATATTATGTTTAAGTTGAAAATTCTCTTCCATATTACTATTGTCTACTTTAATTCAATAATTAGTTTAACTCTAATTTATCCGATTACTTAATTTATTTTCTGACATATAATCGTCTGTTCATAAAATTATGTTGCTTAAGTTGGCATCTTTTATATTTATTCTAAATTTTTTTTTTCAGTTGGAGAAAAGAATAGTGTAAAGTATAATCAATGTCGGGGTGGAACTTTTAAAATATGTATTTTTATTTATATATATTTTTCATATATTATCATTCACCTGTAGATCGTTTTGAGCATTTAAGAGATTATAAGAATTAAAAGGTATGTGGAATAAACTTTGACTGCTATTATTCATTTTATATTTTAATAAATTGTATAATATTGTTAAGTTTGGCTGCGTTTTTTTCTTTTACAAAGATTTTGAAATCAGAGTTTAAAAATTTAGTTTTTAAATTCGGAAAATTTATAATAGATATTGATCAAAAAAATCCATAAGATCTATACAAATTTGTTTCAGATGTGTATGCTTGTATTTTATAGAAATAGAACTTTTATTATTTTTTTTAATTAGGGTTTTGCTTTTTTTATTATAAATCAATAAATGCAAAGAAATATTTTATAAGAAGTGCTACAGGCTGTAAGAAAAATGGCTAGTAAAATATATATTAACACTGCCTACCAATCGATATAAAAATCAATAACATTTTTAAAAAAGAAAAGAAAATAGTATATCATTAATTACCTTACGTCATTGTTTGTGCTGCTCCTCGCACTTTTAAAGAACCCAGAAAAATAACGAAAAATTTGAAGATGTTTTTTTTTTCTTCCTTCTCTTTCAAAATAAAAAAAAGGTATTAAATTGTTACGTTTGAGCTCTTATTCTTTTAGATGTTATTTTTAATATATTCTTTTTTTACAAAAACGTATCAAGACACTGAATGCTTGTATATTAGTTATTAATCATTTTAATGTAAAAGATATATTATTATGCTTTATCTAAGAAAAAAAGAAAGAATGAAATCATTTTACTACTGATTTATGGATCGATAATAAAATAATATTTTTATCAAATACACCTCGACTTTATGTTTTGAAGAAAAAATAAATTTTGGTGATTTAAGCATTATGAGTTGTTTTCTTCACATTATTTCACAATTCAGCTCTTTTCCATTTCGCCGGCACAGGTGATAAAATGGTCATAAAATGATACAACCGATGCGTTGTATCATTACACATCAATCACTACTTACCATTACCTTTTCAAGACAAGTCGTTGGTATTTTTAAAGTTCATTGCATAGTACATCAAAAATAGATGAAAATACAATGAAAATTAGCATTTACTAACATTTTTTTATGAGTATGTTGTGTGTGTTTTCGCCAATAAAGCCTGCTTGGATACATTTACACCAGCGAAACTGGAAAAGCAACTCTCACAATTTCTTAGGTATCTGAAAATAAAATTCGTACACGAATAGGACATTATATGAAACGAAGCAAATGGATCCAATTCAGGCGTATGCATATAGAAATTTGCTAACTGGTAGTTATTTATTGAGTGCGAGATTGTAG
This sequence comes from Trichonephila clavata, assembly GCA_019973975.1. Taxonomy (NCBI): domain Eukaryota; kingdom Metazoa; phylum Arthropoda; class Arachnida; order Araneae; family Nephilidae; genus Trichonephila; species Trichonephila clavata. Next base: position 19,807 of record BMAO01028812.1, read on the forward strand.
GAAAGAAAAAAATAATATTAGCGTATTTCGACCATTTTCGTTAAATAAACACTAATTGGCGTACTTATCATTTCTCAAATTACGTAGCTAAATTATTTGAATTCACAGCTAAGCAAAGGTAAGGTTTAAAGCATGTGTTATAGTTTTTTGTCTAAAATATTTATTATTACGTATACTAAAATTGATCTCTATAGAACATTGGTACGTATTATCGCAACCTATTGGCGATATTATAAAAACAAAAACATGATGTCAATTCAGCGCGTCGACACATAGTAAATAGTTGCTTGGCGAGTTATTAATAGAGTTGGCGATTGTTGCGATAATACGTAAGTATGAAAACACCTTTCTGCGTTGGGAGGAAGTTCACCCAAAATGACTTAAAATTTGCAATCTCGGTATAAATGCGTTACAAATGATAATCGTTTGCATGGCATAAAATAAATTATAACACACTTTTTCGCTTTATAACTGTACATTGGTCAAAAAATTCTTAATTTCTTTTTGCATATGGATCCAATTGATACCACTGTTATTGGCTCAATTGGACCTATGTTAAAATAATATATTATTTTATTAACTGAATTAACCTAGTTAATTAAGTTCCTTATAAAATAAGGATTTTTTGATTAAAGAATCCGAATTCATCCAATTTTTTATCTAACAACTATCTTAAATCTCAAAATTTGTAAGATTCTGCTCGGAAGCTTCTGGATAATAGGTGGAGGGAGGGGATTCAAAATGAGTTTCCGAATGTTAAAACAGTGCCTCAGAATTTAATAATAAGAACTTTGGTACTCAATACTGAAACCATATAAATGTAATTGAAAAATTAACACTTTTTTTACAGAAATTGTTTTAGTAATATTATTGTTATAAGAAAAGATAATTTTTAACTTAAAAAATAATTATGTGTGGATTTCTCATTCATACATCTCTTAGTTCCAAACATTCTACACTTCTTTGAAAAATTCATAAGATATTCAACTTTACAACATTGTACAGAAATAAGGGACCACATTTTAATGTAAACATTTTATTTATTGATCCAATAGTCACGTGGTATTAAGGAAAGGGGGAAACTTTAGCATACAGCCTCCTAACCATTTTTCGTAAATATGTCCGTTAATAATGATCATATTCAACACAAATTTGAAAAATAGGCTTTTTAGACCATTATGTTTGATATTCTGCAATCGTAAATTTTGTGGCCTCGTCAGCCTAATGGATATAGTAATGGACTCGTGGTAGGCTTGTCATCTGTTCGAGCCCTATGCTCACGAAAGAGCAGCCGTGTAAAGGTCTAATACACTTTAAATTTGTCGATGATCAAACGTCCACCCTGTGGCAGTTGTGTGAAAATTAGGAGAGAGAGTTATAAGTTCTGTTGTCTCTCGAGTCTCTTGACTGAGGCTAAAAATTATAAAGTCCGTCACCAATAGTCCTTGTGTTGCTTTATAGTGTGATTATGTTGCATACTGAAGATTTCTAGAGTGCATGTTTTGTTACGGTGCTCTCAGCAAAATTTATCTCCAAGAACAATTTTGCATCGTCAGAGCTCTAGCGCCTCTCACTGGGGAAGGAAACTGGGTGCCAAAAATTACATAGAGGCAACTGGTATATACTTATATGGTGCCATACTAAGAAATGGGATACCAGCTCTCGGAGAATGCACTGGGTCTGCAATGGTTTTTACCAATCCACAGCCTCATTAAACTAAAAAATGTAATGATGCAATCCATTGGCTTTTAAAAATACCCTTTTGAGGGAGACTGTACACAATTAAAGACTATATACAGCGCTTTATTACTAGGTTTGATATAAATGAATTTCGATTAATAAGTAATAAATTTTCCATAAACATTTATTTTGTCCTTAAATAACAACTTGCTACATAAATTACTTCCCAAGAAATGCACTACATAGTTTCATAAGAATTTAATACATAATTACGGATTAACAACTTCTCTTACCCCTTAAATTAGGAGAAAAAATTCTAGGAAGTATGAAATAGATTTATTTTTTAAATTCGGTTCAAAATAAGAAAAAGCAATACAAGGAAAACTGTTTTAATGGAAAGATTTCGAAGTATGAAGCTGAAAGGAATCTAAATAAGATTTGTTTCACACATATAAGTATCTCATTTAGTTTATACGAATGTTAGGTAAAAATATTACTCATAACATTAAATAACACTTCAAAACTAGGAGAAGTTACTGAAAGGGAAAAAAACCCATGAAGTGCACTTATTCAACTATAAAATACAGCGCCTTGCGCGTTCGGAGAAAAAGTCGACCCTACAGTTTTGTTTTGGTACAAAAAAAGAAAACATTTTCTTCATAATATATCCACTCCAATAAAAATTCAGAGCGTTCCCATCACCGGAAAATATTTCACCTAAGAAACTACAACATGCCCAAAAATACATTGGCCAATATTGCCCAGTGTTCACCAAATGGAAGTGCTTAGGAGAAGTACGATTTCCTTCGATTCGCCTTAGTTTTAGCCCCATTCCCCTCAGGCTATTTTTATGGAAGCAGTTTGGTAAATGCATGCAAAAGTAATATATGCAAACCATTCTCTACATGTTCAACACATACTTTCGCACAAAATGCTCCAAACGTAGTTTCGGGGGTACAAGTAGTTTTTTTTTTATCTTTATGTTTTGTTTTCGACGGAACTGCAACGAGCTTATTTTCTTCAGTGGCATTTGAGCTTTTTTATTCCGCGAGGAGACATATTCTTTTTAAAATTGTCACTATTTGTAAGGTTGAACGTGCATGCATGAAAAAATAAGTGGGTTATTTTTTTAAATGTAAAGAAAAAATCTTAGCTTGACTGTGAGCTACGATGAAAGCTTCCTAAAATAAATGCAATTTGTTGGTTGCAAGTTTATTTAGGTAATAAATGTAAGTAAGTAAGGTAAAACAAAATGTATTTTATTAAATTTTGCTACATATTCTTAAGTACATTTATGTTTTTTTACGTAGATATATAAAAGTTATGCATAAAAATTCATTAAATATAATTTTTGTAAAATGTCGTTTACAGAAAAAGTTTCGAACAATTATTAAATTTCAAAGTACTAAATTCGTTGTTATGTATTTTGTCCCTCTATAAATTATTAGTACTCATCCGAAAATAATATCTCTTCAATGTTACCTTCAAATGGATATTGTATAATTTCGTTAATCCTTAAAGTTTGAAAAATACAAAAAAAATATTTTTTTAGTTTATTTTTTTCGTTATGAAGATAATTCCTACAAAAAAAATTAGAATTTTGGATTGCTTTTTTGTATAAGACGAAGTGTTTCAAAAGAAAATAAATATATTGAGATGTTTTAGTCTGAATGATGTAGAGATTTACTTTTTTATATATAAGTAAGCATACAATCATCTTGATAATACTACTCTAAGATTGAAGTAAAATGAGCATTGGTAATTTGAGTGAAGAAAAACTAAAAAATTTTTTTAACTATATTTATTTCCAATTAATAGTATATATATCGTAAGAAAGATCTAATCAATATAAAATCTCAAACAACATTCATACCTTAAACAAAAAATTGAAAGATATACATTTACAAAATTTAGACTACCTGAGACTACTTTATATTAGACAACCTACCTATTTTTTGAGAAATCATATTTTTTGTTCAGAAAAAATGTTTTAAAAGGAATCATTTTCGAAAACGCAAAGAAAAGTATGCCTGACTAGTTTCAAAATGCCCCAATCAAGTAATTTTACTAGGAATAATAGTAGCCAAATTAATTCCACAGACGCTTTTTATTTTTATAATCACTCAAATGATCAAAAAGGTATTCAGATGAACAATATACGGAAATATATGAAACAATTTTATATTATGTTCAACAAGTGTCGATTACGCATCACAATATTTTCTTCAAATGAAAAAAAAGTATTTCGAATAATTACAAAAGATCTCAATTTAAGCAACATAATTTTAACTACAAACGATTATTTATCAGTAAATAAATTAGAGTTAAATAAATGATTGAATTAAAGCACACGACGATAGGATGAAAAAAATAATTTTCAACCTGAACAATATCTATAGCCACTGTATAAATTAAATTGTAAATTAAAAGTTCCAGAAAAAAAAAATTTAATTTGAACTAAATATTTTACAATATAAAAAAGTTACAAGAGCTTAAAAGCGGAATAAGAGGTAATAAAAAGCTCAAACAAATCTTTAAAATAATTAAACCTAAAAAACAAGCCAAAAATAATAAGGATTTTTTTAAAGAAAATTTTATGTATACTAGCTGTCCTAAGTCAGCAATGTTGATAATACTGAAGCATCCATTCTTTTATATTTTACTGTGTTATTTCAATCTTTCATATCTCCTTCTAAATTCTGTTGTCTTGTTATCTGGCAATTGATATTCTTTTAAGTATTAATCATGTAATTCATCTCTCTCTTGTAGAGAAATTTTGAATATATATATATATATATATATATATTGATGGAAAATGTAGTGTTTCGAAAATGGGCAGGCACCTCTTAGCATTTTCTAGAAATGACACCATACACCTGAAAAAACGTGCTGGCTATTTACCAGATATAAAGAGTGCCGTGGGAAGCTTAGTTGTTAGAGCATCGGATTCCAGACCGGAGGGCCTGGGTTCAATGCCCGATGCCACCAAATACCACTGAATACGCACGGTGTACGTGCTCGTTAAATCAGTGGATCCTAAGGTCTTGTGGGCGGTCGCAGTAGAAACCTCGAGAACAGGGGGCTGGAGAATATTTTCCTCCCCTCCAGTTCCATGCCTAAATTGTGGAGGTAGAGATAGGTGGTGTCACCATTTATCGTTAAGAAGTCCAACCTGTCTCACAGGCTCTGACAACATTCATTCCTTCCCTTTGGGAAGGACAACGACAACAAAAAGTTGATACTTACTTATTATACCGTCAAGAGATTTCAACAATATAAAACACTTAATCAAATACTGTCCCTTTTATTATTATGTTTGAACATGTAAGCGAACTGTTTATCCAGTTTTGGTTTCACATCGGGGTAATTAGTGACATGTTTTGATTAGTAAAATTAGTTGACGGTATAATACGCAAGAACAAAAAACTTTTTAGAGTTATTGAGAGTGAGATACCACCTATCTCCACTACCAAATCAAATGAATTTTACTTTTAATTAATATCCTCTCCTAACTCTGTCCCACTTAATTTAAACATTTTAAAGATCTAATTGATATATACATATATGTGCATAGATTTCGCTTATCACAAGACAATTCATCCCAAAAAACCGCGCGAACATCTTCTAGCACATTTAGTAGAAAAAAGATTTAAAAGACAGTTAAATTATGTAAGTTAAACAATTGTTCTGTCTTTTAAAAGGAAACATGTTTAATAATTTATAAATTTTTTCAATGCGTTTCAATGATTTTCGATATTGTTAAATTTTTGTGTTAAATAATTTTCAACAGACCTCTTCATTATTTTTTTGCAAAACATCTTGCTAAAATCAACTGATACATTGACTTAAAATGCTTTGCATGACTTTTTTTTTAAAAAATCGAATATCATAAAATAATATATAGTATTAAATCCTTCAGCAAATTGAGTCAATTTTAAAAATTCTATATGTGTCTTTTATACCCTCATTTCATTGCTTAAGTCTCTCAAATCATTAGTATTAAGCTGTCCAGACATTTATCTTTTAATTCATAAGATCAGTACATTCAATTCCTAATTTTTAAGGAAAAATTCAGACACTGCCGTTTCTTACCAACATTTTCGCAAAACACAATCAACTAAATGTGACTTTAAAAAAAACTTAATTTCATAAAACTTAATTCCTAGCATCCATTACTTAAAAACTTAATATCTAATTAAATAAACCGAACCTTTAAGAGAGCAACATACGCTGTACTAAATGACGCATTTTAAAATTAATCAAAAATCTAATTTCACAGCTAACTGAACACAACTAGACTCATTTACTTTTAATATATATACCTTTTAAATTAAGATTTGATATCACGAAAGACCATTCCAGAGAGAAATACCTGAGAATTAGAATTGACTATATATATATATATATATATATATATAATTGCCTTTCTTTCTTATCAAGAGCTTGCAAGGGATTATGGTATTTCGCGTTCAAGTCACTTTATATTAGACTGTATTTAATAACCTGTAAGAGGGAAAAGCATTTTTCTGCTTGGGTGGAAATATCTTAATTTTTAATTTTACCAATTAGTAATTTTCAGTTCTTTTGGATTAACATCTTTTTCAACGGGAAATGAATAATTATGTGCTTGCTACTCAAATTTCAAGAGATAAAATTTATCTTTAATTAGAGAGAGAATGATAAAAATTTGATTTGATTAGGTTTGTTTTAGTTATTTGAATTATAGAGAGAGAGATTTGTACTTATATTAATTAACTTTATTATAAGATAATTTATTTGCGTATGTAAATGTACGACTGGAAAAGTTAAAAAATAAATTTGTGATTTATTTTCTTTTTCTTTTTGATTTTTTTGCATAATATTTTGCAGTATGATTGTATATGCATGATATATTTGCAATGCATCTGTGAAGCCAGTGGCGTAACGGAAGCTATTAGGCCCCTCTGAAAAGTCACGCTTTGGGCCCCAAGGATGCACTTAGCTTCAGTCAGGATTTGGGTCCCCTAGAATCCTTGGTCCCCGTAATGCGGGGGTGTACGTTGCGCCCTGTATGAAGGCCTTATGACAAGGGTGAGCAACTTGTAATCCTCCAAATTATGGAGCAGAGATAGCGTAGGTGCATCTTTTGAAATGATTGAATTCATTAAAAAAATAAATATATAAAAAAATAGAAGCAGTTTTATTCATTTATTTACTGCGCTAATTCATATCTCTATAGTTCACACGCACACACACAAGCACATTTCATATAGAATCAGTTATTGAGACAAATGTACTTATATACTTTTTTGAAATTTTTTTAAAATCTGGATTGAGATTGATTGTTTAAATTCTCATCTCAGTCTGCAAGCTATGTCAGCCAGCTTGCATCTATATTTATCTTGTTGACCTCATGCAAGAAAATTTGTTTACAAATAAATGCAACTAAAATATAAGAAAATTCTGGAAAATTTTCAAACATGGAAATTTGCAGCTGGCAAGTTTGTAAAGTCATTGCCTTAGAATTAACATTCTTTCACACTGGATCTGACTTCATATTAATAAAATTAAGCTGTACTCTTAGGGATGTAATATATGCAGCATTGGGTACAAGCAATTAAATATTCTCACTCTTCTTAAATCTTGAATTTCTTGCGATTACTCTCTAAACTATTGATGATTCTTAGCAGAACGCTTTCATTACTTTGTTTTTCTTATCAAGAATTCTGTTTTCCTATAGTGAAAAGTACTAGCGAATATTTGGTCGTGCATAAGAAGTCTCGTACGAGCAGATTTTTGACTGTCTTAGAGGCGCTCTTTGCCACTTGCTTTACGATCGAGAGCTGAAACTTGAATTGATTGATTTTTTTTATTAAATCGCTCTTCAAAGCAGCAGATATCTGTTGCTGCAGACCTCGAAAATTACATATTGAGTTACTTAAACACAATAGTATTTACACATAAACCGTCGACCAATTTCACCAAATAAAATGTCACTATGTGACGAATACTATTCCGCCCTCACCAATCCTGTTGGAGAAAATACTTCTTTAACTGTTGTTTGAGTTTAAAAGCGCCTTCCGTAGAAAGAACGTTATTTTATGCTATTGAAAACTTAGCAAAGTGAGTGTTAGAGTTAGTCGTTAGGCTGCTGTTATAGTGAGATTTTTGAAGTAACTATCGGAAGCTCCCGGTGTACTTAAAAAGAAGCTGTAAACCGGAAAATCCAGTTGACCCGGACGCGACCTGTAGAGTGTTGTTGATTTGGATCATACTCAGTTAAGTGCTTAATTATTTGCCTTAGAAATTTAAGGAAGCTATTTAATTTAACTGCTCATTCGGTTTATAACTTTGCTTGTTAGCAAATTGATAGAACAAATGAACTTAATTATTTTTATAACAATGTTCATTCAGTGGTCCAAATTTCACCTGCGACAAGTAAATGAAAAAAAATAATAATTTCCCCTAAATGCTATCATTAGTGTTATTTTTTGGAACATACGCATGTACGGTTTTCCAATATTGGCTGCATACCGCGGCATTTGGCGACAGCTTTAGATTTGAAGAAATTGGTAAGTACAAAATGCTCAATTTTATGTAAGAGAATTATACTTAGTCCAAGTTTAATTAACGTATTGTTATATTATATTTGCATGAATTTTAAATTCATTCCCAATAACAGCAGGTTATGAAATGATGATCGAAACAAAATATTCAACCGACACTAAATTAAATATAATGCGAGGAAAATGCTTACAAGGAGAAATATTCACTTTTCCAATTCAGTATTAAAAATTTGACACTTTAAAATAATCAAATATACAGAAAACTATTTATTACCAATGTGAATTTCCCACATTTGAAATACTTCGACGCATCTCTCCTAAGCAACATAATTTTAATATCCTTTCGTCACACAAAACCTGGCAACGGCTTAAAATTTGATTAAGAGAAATTCGATCACCACGACTATCAACACATAAAACTATTCCTTTAAAATTCCTCAAATTAATACCTCTGCCGATACCACAGGCACAGAGTAGTGATAAATTTCGCAAATCATGTCACCATATGATAGTTCCATTAGACTGAATTTCAACACGTATTGATTTTCGTATTTAAAGTGGGTATTGATTTTCGTATTCCATGGGTCTTTCGGCAAGTTTTTGACACGTAAATTATTTTCAGGCATCTGGGTTGCCATAATAGATCTCGGGGGACCTATATGTTGATTAAATTTTTTTCAGTGCTTTAGCACGTTGAAAAATGAAGCTGGAGCCCATTATTTTTGTCTACGATGAGTTCATCGAATAAAAATGTGATAAATATTCATTTGGGAAATTATTTGAATTTTTATAAAAGCTGCGTTGCTATGGTAATATTTAGAAGCTTTCACTATCATCTTAATCTACACACATGCACATGTATTTATTCAAGATTTTTTTTAACACGCTTTTGTAAGTTTCACTTGCATGTAACGGAATCTTTGAACTCGATTTTTGACTTTAAAGGTCAGATTAAATCGAATTTTGACTTGTCAAGGACCGATGACAATACAATAATTTCACAATTTTGTTCCATTTTCCTGATCGGGACATCAGAAATAACGATATCTTGATTTGGCGACTAATTCTATATACCACTTCCGGATTTGGCAACTTATTGCAAATACTATTTTCAGTTGGCGACTAATTCCAGATTTAATGGCTAAAAGATTAAGGTGCAACCCCTAAAACGAATACACACTTGTGGTTTAGAAATAAAACAAACAAAAAAGTGTTCTTTATGTGAGCAAGGGTTGGTTGGTTGCGTCAGCTATTTCTTTCCTTAATATAAACAGTTGTCTAGTTTTTCTGAAAATGAAAATAAAAAAAGACTCATGCATGGGAAGAAATTATTTATGTGCTAACTGTTAAATATTTTTTTATTTTTACAAAGCAAAACGTTTAGAAGTGATGATGCGAATTAATATTATAGCAATATGTTTATTTCTTCTTAAAACTCTTTGATTTGTGACCTGCATCCTCAGAGACGGAATTTTTGAAATCGAACGATACAGGACTGATCCAAGGCCCCGTAATAGAAGAGAATAGATACACTCAGACCCATTAATTAATATCCATTGAAAAGCAAGGCTAATTCCGGAAGCTACTTAATCCCCTTCCCCGGCTCCAAATACCAAACTCAAGAATAAATTCAACAATAAGTAAATGATATTGTGAAAAACTAAAAAAAAAAAAAACACGCTTTAAATATAGATCGAACTAAAAAATGAAAAATAATTTATTATTTAAATAAACTAAAAAACACGCTTTAATAGTGAACACGTTTTACCCCAATAACATTAATTTTTTGTTAATCATTTAATTCTTATAATAAGAATTTTCCTTTTTTTACTTTTTAGTTCGATTCACTATTAAAGCGTGTTTTTTAGTTCTTTTAAACAATAAATTATTTTTATATCCGTTGTATAACGCACATCCGTACATTTCGATCTTATTTTTTATGTTAAATGTGCGTGCTATACCTTGGATAATACGGTACTTGGACATCTTAGCAAAGTTATGAAATTTGAAATTCTATCTTAATTTTTTAAGCAGGACAAAAAGTACAAGACTACAAGAGTTTTGAATTCCATGCAGAATGTGTGATCGTATTTATCATGTGACCTTAATGAATTTAGCCCATTATTTTCTTTTTCAATTGTAGAGACAGATTACAGCAGATTTTAACATATTTGTATAAACTTTAGAAAAATTAATGTGGAATTTCTGGTAGGGAACAAATTTAAACAATACAAAAATTGCATTTATAAAATAAAGAAACTGTAAATAAAAACAAACTGCTTAACTTTTCTGCCTAAGTAGCTTATAAAATTAATTTAAAATTATTATGTTGCTTAAATACTAGCGTGTGCTCATCTGAATATATTAACATTAATATATTGAAAGTTCTAACACTATATCCTTCTTAATGCTCTGATATAGAGTTTTTCGTCCTTTTTTTACTTTATTTTAGCGAAACATCTTACTTTTCCATTTAAAGTTTTGAAAAATTCCCTTTAAATCTTAATATAATGGATCGAAGCCTATGCGAATAATGTACCAAAAGACAGGCTAAAAAAAATTACTCTCGAATTAAGGTAATTTCTCAAAAAGCCTTTTCACCACAGAAAATCTCTAAAAAACAAATACGTGCTTAAATTAAAAAGTTCGAACATCAATCATCATAATTAAGATTAATGCCAAAACATCTAAGAAAAAAAATATGTATAAATAAAAAATCTATCCCGATTTATTTCTATACTTTCTCCTAAGCCATTTAATATTTTTTTACCTTTATTATTATTCTCCATGTTGACCATCCACTAAAAAAATTATGACTCATAGCTCATGTACCAATGACGCAATTTACGGTAATGACACTTTTTTCAACACACCACCTTCAATAAATCAGCTTCCTTCAGAGACTCTTAGACAAGTAGCTTTGAGTGGTGAAAAGAAAAAGGCCGAGAAACACGCTGATGAGTTTTAATCGTTAATCGAAGCACCCGATTACGATATGATTCGCGGTCTGAAAGCATAATCGATTAATCAATATCTCGCTTAAGTGCGGTCACTTGGTTGGCCAGCTACTGTCATAGATTTCCTATCATCCGCAGATGTTTGTGGGCAGTTCTTTCCCCACAAAACTGGAGTGATGGGCCATGGTCGATAGTTTTCACTTTTGAGCAAAAATTGATTTTTCAACCACAATGCGATTGTTAGCTTACATCATCGATAAAAGATAAATAACTGTTTCCGGGGAATTTCACGCCTTTTACCGATAGTTAAAGAAGTGTGAGATGGAAGGTTGGATCTTTTGAGAATGAACTAAGTACTGGAGTATGTAATTGAATAGTGGTTTATCAGGAATTTTAGTCAAGTGAACTTATATCGAAGCTGCTTTTAAAGTTTAGAACGCGATGATCCACATAAAATTCAACGCATGTTTGAGACGAAGAAAACATAATTTATTTTTTCAACAATGTATTTAATTATCAGTATAGCAAAATTTATGCTTTTGCTTTT
>BMAO01028813.1:0-60495 GCA_019973975.1 Trichonephila clavata
GAAATTCCCAAAATAGTAGTTCGTTACATCTTCAAAATATTTCAAATAAATAATATATTCTTTAAGTTTTTCAAAAATAGTCAAAATTTTAATTAAACATTTAATAACTTTGTAATTTATGAAGATAATCTCACTAAACCTTTCTTTTTTCGTGTGTAGAACAATGTTACCCAAATTTGTACGAAGATTGAAAAAATTGCTTAAAAATTACGGATTTAAAAAAATTGTGTTTTTAGTCTAATACCCTTTTGCGAGAATTAATTCAGCTAAACCAGGATGGTGAACCAGCGTTCAATGAGTTGAACAGGCTGAGAAACCTGTCCAGCGAAACTAAAATGTAAAAAATAAATTAAAAGTAAAAAAACTTTTTTAAGAACAAGCTTTTATTTAAACGCGCTAAAAGGAATAAAATAAACTTTTCCTTTAAAACTTTTTTTACTATCAACTTATAACGTCATTACACAATTTATATGATATAAAAGCTTGTCGCGAGATTTTACCTGTGTAGATAAACAATTAATATAAATAACTTGACCTGATTGATTTTAGTTTTTAAAAATTCAAACTAAGTAAATATGAGTACTTAAATATTGCGACAAGCTTTTATATCATATAAATTGTGTAATGACGTTATAAGTTGATAGTAAAAAAAGTTTTAAAGGAAAAGTTTATTTATTCCTTTTAGCGCGTTTAAATAAAAGCTTGTTCTTAAAAAAGTTTTTTTACTTTTAATTTATTTTTCAAATCTTGGTAACACGAAAGGGAAACTTTTCACTGATACTGGGAAAGATTAGTTTTCATCAACAAAAAAAAGGGGAGAGAAAAGAAAAACGGGGGAGGGGGGAGAAAATCTGAGAAAGTATTAGAAAAAGGAATAAAAATTCAAATATAAACCCTTATATTCTCCTCAATGTAGCCTATGTTGTTCGTTTTTAGCTTTTTTTCTCCCAGCTTTTTTGAAGGAAAGCATTTCCTTATAAATTGAATATTGTAGTAGAATAACTTTGATAAAATTACTGTGAAAAAAATATTTAATTTCTTTATTGACAATATCTTTATATCTGAGCATAAGATACTTTTCAATGAAAAAGAATGTGAATGAAGTTAAAGTCCTGTCACACATAGGTAAAACTCAAACCAGCTGCAGCATAACTCCAATCCCTAAATTGTGTTTTGGTTTTAATTTGAAAATTTTCTCTCATCTGGAAAATAAAAAACAAATAATAAACAAACACATGTGGGTCATTTGGACGAAAAGTGCTATTTAACTGCTACAGAAAAGAAATCCAATGGTCTGGAAAACTATAATTTAGGAAACTTAAGCACTATATTTTTTTACTTGCTTCTAAATAGAACAAATAAAAGCAAAAGTCAAATGGGAAATATTGCAACGACCTTGGCCTCCTAAAAACAGGAAGCTTCTATCCAGAACCGACTTCTCATTCCTATATTTAATATGTCTTTGATATCTCAAACTCCAGGCAGGTGTTTGATATCCTACGAGCTGAGACATGAATGTTTTTTTTACGTAATGCTTCACTTTTATATCCCTTGACTTTACTCTATAAAAAGAAGAATGAATTCGTACTAAAATTGTATATACTTTTATTATATTTTATTCTTACGTATTCTAATTAAATAGATTGAGTTAAGCTAATTTGATTTTAAGCAAGAAAACTAACAAAAGTTAAAATTGCTTTATAGCTGTTGTTTATGCTTTGTCTGTATCTCAGAGATTCTTATATATGCTTCATCTATTTTTTTTCACTACTTTTATACTGTATTCATACAGACGTATGGAAAAAATATATACATATTGAAAACACATCATTATTCATTCGCCAAGAATATTATAAAGAGATATTTAATCGTCACTTTCAGAAAAATCCCAGAATAATTCTTACTAATAAAATTAATTTTATTAAAGTAGAAATAATAAACTGCTCTCAACAAGCTTCGGTTGTTGAAGTTTTGATAAATTTTTATTATTAGAAAAAAAATTGACACATTTGTTTTCTAAAATCAAAACGAAATGTCTTTCTATTATTTTAAGCCCCAAAATAATGTTGTAGATCTATACCACTGCTGTAGATCTAGTAGCTACAAAATGAGAAGATTTTTTTTATCAATATGGCCCAAAAAACTCCTCGCTTCCCCATAGGAGTTGTTTTTCGTAAAATTCGGTCATAGCGGACCTCTATTCAACAAAAGAAACATGCTTAGCAAATTTTAAGTATGTGCTTCTAACAGTTCAAAAACAGAAATTTTTATCTACAACGCCCCTTAACCCTTCACAACCTCCCCTTAGGGGGACAATTTTCGTGAAACCCGTTCTTAGAGGAACTCTAGTCCATGCCATGCAAGGAACTTGCCTGCCAAATTTCAAGTCTATAGTCAGGAACGTCTTAAGGCATGGGCCAACTGGGCCTGGGCCTCAGCCTCAATGGCGGCCTCGTCTCGTTCTCGACTCAGCCTTAATAAAATCATGATTCGAATAATTTCAAAGGTCAGATGCTATTTCCAGTTATATTCCCCGAAAAACTGGCAATTTCAGACGATATACCAACTGGCTACATGTGATGACCGTCGTCCATGTATAGGCCTAGGCCTACCGCCATATACCATCATTACTCATTCAGTCTAACGGTGGCAGTCGGTCGAGCCGCTTTGTGCGATTTAAGTCATACACATTTTTTTTTCGGTTTATTGTTTGTACGAGTATTTGACAACGCGAATGCTATGCACTGTCTACTTTTATGGGTCATAGGTAGGTCTACATTTGTACGGGAGCCCAGGGCTACTTTTGCGTAGGGACACAGGGTCTACTTTTGCCTAAGGCCCAGATTCTCAAGAAGTCTTAAGACGTCCCTGTCTGTAGGTCTATTAGTTCAAATACGGGAATGTCTATTAGAGTAACGTCTCTTAAGCCCTCGCAACTCCCTTTGTGTGTGGATTATAGCAAAACTCCGTTTGTAGCAGATCTCTACTGCATAAAAAGCATATAATCAAAGCAAGCCAAATTTCAAGCAGGTAAATCTAATAGTTCAAAAACGGAAATGTATTTATCTCCAATGTCCCTTTACACCTCGTAACACCCCCCCCCCCCTCCTTATGGTTCAATTTTTGCAAAACTTCTTTTGCAGCAGATCTTTACTTTATGTAAAGAGTTTTTGCCAAATTTCAAGTCTGCCAAGTTCTCATAGTCCAAAACCGGGAATAGTTATCTATCACGCCCCTCAATCCTCCAACACCCATCCCTTGGGGCCAATTTATACAAAACTCTTTTCGTAGAAGATCTCTACTCCATTAAAGGAACATGCCTGCCTATATATGTGTGTTTTGAACTATTAGATCTTTGTGTATGTAGGTCTGATAGTTCAAAATGTAGTATTGTCATCCCTTAACCCCTTGCAATCCTTCCCTTTGGGATCGATTTCCACAAAACTCTTTTTGTAGCGAATCTCTATTTTATGAAAGGAACATGACTGCCAAATTTCAAGTCTGTAGGCATAAAATAGTTCAAAAACGGGAATATATTTATTTCCAACACACCTTAACCTTGGGGTTGGATTTTCGCAAGACCACTTCTGTAGCGGATATTTACTTCATGAAAAGAACCTGATTGCCAAATTTCAAGTCTGTAGCACTAATAGTTCACAAAAACGTAAATATTTATCAATAACGCCCCTTAACCCCTCGCAACTCCCCTTAGATGTCGATTTTCGCAAAACCAGTTCATTTTCTCCATGAAAGGAACTGTCTGCCAATTTTCAAATCTTTAGGTCTAATAGTTTCTGAGATATCTTGATGATTGAGTGAATGAGTGAGTCGCTTTTCCCCTTTTTATATATTAGATAAAAGAAAATTTGAGGCATCCGTCCAACCACCATTCTCAGTTTAAAAATTGCTGAAATCTTATGGAATTCTTCTCATTACCATTTTTTAAATCTAAATCATTTTATTTTTTTGCCAAAAAATAATTTTAATTCATGAAAGAAAGCCCTCAACTTCCTCAAAAAAAGAATGATGAAGCTAATAAAAAAAAGCGATCGCTTATCAACACAAGGCACCGACGAGATTCGAACTCGTGATCTCCTGTTTACTAGACAGGCGCTTTAACCAACTAAGCCACGGCGCCCGCAATGCTGTCATGTAATTACAATAAAATCGCATGAAAGAGTTAAGGAAGTTTTGATGTATCTCTTGTTTTTGATCTAGAAAAGTATTAATTATATCAAGTTACATTTGGAAAAAGATGCATATGCTACTGACTTCCAGTAATAAAAAGGTAACGAAAAAAATCTACAGATTTTACATCAAAAATTAAAATTGTGTTATTTTTAAGATGCATTTAAGCATTTAAAAGAAAAACACTTGATAAAAAACAATTGAATCCTTAATAAATTCTGTGTATAATTGTGGAGAATGAGATGTGTGAACGATAAAGCTAAATCTTAAAAGCTATGATTGTTTTTTTATGTTATCTAAGAAAAAAGAAAATTGAAAATGTCTCAATCACGTTAGCATTTTGGGGTTATCGTTTTAAGTGGGTAAAATGTGTATTTCTGGTTATTCCACTCTTCTGATTACACCTAATCAGAATAAAATAAAATAAATACAATAGCTTGGATTTAAAAGAGATTATCAGAAACTCTGTCTCTTTTATGGCGGGGAGTTATCACTATAAAACTATAAACGCTAGGTCCTTTTTATTGTTATCTTTTTCTTGAACGTTGATAAATCTTTTTTTTTTTCGTTAATAAATTGACAAGTAAACGTTTAGTAATGTATACGATTTTTGAAATTTTTTTTTTTTTTAGCATAGGACAACATCTGGTACAGTTTTTATTGGTTAGCTACGAATCACTAGGGTAGCTAGTTCTGAGTGGGCCCCGTATCAATACTCCTTCGGGGCCCTTTTTAGCCTTGTTAGTGGTTATTGTAGTTACACATGTTGGGGCCCCTGTAGCTTGGGGGCCCCGTATCATTGATATGGCGGTTGCTACGCCTCTGCTTCGAATAGAAATAAATCAGATTTTTGAAAATACCACAGAATTTGAGAGTTATTTCGAAGGAAATATTACATTAAAATAGTATACAATTAAAATGGTAATAAGTTGCATGCGTGAAAAGATATTGAATCAATTAAAGTACATTTTTTATCTATATAGTGAGTTTCCAATGACAAACTTGAAATAGCAGAGCAGTTTATAAGTTTTATACATATAATGTTATTTAGCATTACTTTCGAAGTAAGTTTTCAACATTAGTTGAATAGCATTTAATTCTTCCCGGTTTATATGAGAAAGGGTCCTTAATGTGTTAAAACCATTTCTTCGAAAGGGAAAAGGCTTTAACTGACCTGGAGGATATTTGCTGCGTCTTGACTGAAAGCTATGTAAACAGCTGCTTTTAAAAAAATTTTAAAATTTGAAGGAAAAAAATTATTTTTAAATCCAAAAAGCTGAAAAACTACTATATTTTAAATAAATTTCTAAGATGAAAATCGTTTTTTGTCCGTGTGTAGAAATGACTCCTGTGAAGGATATATCCTGGAAGTTATGTGTTCGAGTCATTTGCATGAGCCAAAATATCAGAATGAGAGTTGTTCTTTTTACTGCCTTGTTGATTTTAAAATTGTTAACTATGAATAAATATTCTTCTATTATGTATAAATACATATTCATCAAAATTATTCAGCTCTATAAAATTTCAACAAATTAACTGATATACATAATGAAATTGAACATTTTAATTGTAACTAATGTTATGGGATTTATCCTAAAGACATTCAATGATTGACATACATAAATAATTAACAGTGACGTAATGGAGAACATTAAGACCCCCTGCAAAGTCAGGTTTTGGGCCCCAAGCCGGATCTTACAAAGGATTGCAAAACCATATATATTAGGTGTTAGTCAGGCTTTGAGCCCCCTAGAATCCTTGCCCCCCCCGTGTGCGGGGGTGTAGGTTGCACCACTGATAATTAACATAATGAAATAAAACTTTATAATTAATGAGATTTACATAATTTTTTTTTGAATTATGAGCTTTCGAATGCCGATATTTGCAGTTGAGAATCAATTTCACTCTTGAAAATTAGCTACGACGCCAAACTCTCATCATTTAATTTAGGTCAAATTTTTATATACCGTCAAATACGTTTAACACGAAAATGCTTAAGACAAAACATTGGTTAACACGAAATAATTCTAAGATCCGACAATCTACTATGTACAGTAAAATACGTTTTACGCGAAAATGCTTAAGAAGAAATATTGGTTAGCACGAAATCCGAACAAACTATTAAATATTTTCATGCATTTTTTCTCTTAACACAAAACAAAAATCGCTTAACATGATTTTTTTCCCCCCTGGGATTGAACAAAATACAGAAAACACCAGAGATTTAATGAAATGTTTGAGAAAATATCTGTATTATTGGACTGTTCTACTCAATTATCGGCAGAATACGTTGCAGCAGATGATGATGATAATGTATATAAATCCCCAATTATGGCAATGAGTGAGTGAGTGAGTGAATTTCAACGTCGCACTGATCAGCTACTCGAGGGCTTATGGCTACGGACTTAGTAATTTTGAACCAGGGTCAAGTGAGAAGAACGGAAAAATGGAAGACATCGAACAATTTGATACTAAAAAAGACAATACAAAGAAACGTATCAGATTATTTTCGAAAAACTCAATAAATGTTTTGTTTTTCAAAAAGCTTGAACATTTTGTATTAAATTTTATGAAGTTCTTGTAAATGCTTTTGTTTTGTTGATTTGTATTAAATACATGTCCATATATATTCGCAATATTTTTTAACTCGAAAATCTTCAAACATGAAAAATATTTCAACCCCCTCAGTTTCGTGTTAAACGATTTTCACTGTACTATTTTCGTCACCTGATAACGAATCAAGATACTTGTAAGGAAAAAAAGGAATTACTAATTACCTGGTATATATTTCTGGGTTAAATTAAATATATTTATGTGTTGTCTTTTTCTGCTACATAACACATTTTTAGGAAACACTTCTTCAGATCTAAAAATACCCCTAAAATGATGTATGATTATGTGATATCATGGATTTTATGTCCCAATTTCTCATAGTATCAATTCAAAGCTTAGAAAGTTTATGTAAATATTCAATTTTATATATATAAACTGGTTCACAGTTTTAGAAAAAGAATTGCTGGGAAAATAATAAAATATCTATGCCAAGCAGATATGAGAAGTAAATTAAAATGTAGTGGCCAAATCAATTACGTTAGAATAAAAAATAAAAGCAGTTATTTTGTCTTTTTTAATTTTAATTTTTTTACTAAATTGAAAAATTGGGCTGTGTGTGTGGATATTTATTTAATATTTAATGCCACAGAATCAACTTTACTCACCAAAGCATGAAAATCAGACCGTTGTAAATTGTTAAGAAATACAACAAATTCAAGGGAAAATCAATTTTTATATCATTTTCTTTGCTTTGACATTATAATCCATACATAATTAAAATTCCTCCCGTAAAATCCCGCGAACATGTTATTAATTCAAAATACGGAAGTTTGCTAATTCAAGGATATATGGCAGATAGATTGGCAGTTAGACTAGTCTATCAAAAAAGATAAATGCCACATATTGTTGACAGATCAAGGTCTTCGTCGTTCCATGCCAAATTTTATACAGGCGACCAGTCAATGCGTGGGAAAAGAAAAATCAGTAATTCATTTTAATAAAAGTATATTGCGATATGAAGTAAACAATAAAAATGATTTATCAAATGATACACATAAAAAATTATTATTGTAAGATATTTAACGATATTTATCTTATTGAGAATCTCGTACCGTTCTAGTCATGAAGTACCCTATAATTTTTTGCTTGATTTTTGACCTATATAAATATTTAGTATATTTGATTTTCATATTGAAACATTGTGATATGTCTCAATATATATTTCAAGAAGGGAGTTGTGAGATTTTTTAGCACATAAAAACGTCTTTTTATCACATGTTAAGTGAAAATTCTAAAATTCCGTCGTAGGAACTGCAAAACTTTACAATAAAAAGAGAGATAAAGAAAACTTTTATTCCCTTTGTTTAGTTGAAACAAAAGTCAATTGAATTAGTGAAACAGAAAACTTAAAGGTTGAGTAAATACAGTTTTATAATCAACCAATTACTTAAGATTTTGAACTGTAATCTTAATTCCAGTGGCGTAACGCAGAATTTTATCCCCCTCCCCCCCTGCCAAGTCAGGTTTTGCCGTACTTGGCTCACCCAGGCTTTGGGCCCCCTAGTATCCTGGTGTCCAACGCGATGCGGGGGTTGTGGGGGTGTACATTACGCCATTGCTTAATTCTTCCTTTATTTACATATTCGAAATTATTCGGTGATAAAATTTCCTCTTTTTAAGATTCTGAAGTGAATGCGAAAGGAGATATGTCCCTCTTTTAAAAATTAATTTGAGGGGAATATTATTATGATGAAGAATATATGAAAACTTTGCAATTTACTTGGGATCGTTATAAATATCATTTGTAAGATATTTAAGTTCTACACACAATTTTATTGAAATATTATTCTATTTCATTACAAGTAATAAACTATTTCAGTAACACTTTTAATTCCTTCAGTTTAGTCTTTTCCCTTCATAACAATTAATTTCTTTTTAATTTTAAAGTTTTCTTTATTATCCATCATCGCTCTTCATCAATAAGGAGCAAATATTAATTTTTATCTTTATAGCAATTCACTTAAATAATCATTCCTAGATGGCGCCACGACATAATACATTTACAGTTGTTGAGAAGTATTTCAGTAATGGAGATATTGTATGTTGAAAAATTAAATGTAAAAAAACTTTTTTAAGAACAAGCTTTTATTTAAACGCGCTAAAAAGAATGAAATAAACTTTTCCTTTAAAACTTTTTTACTATCAACTTATAACGTCATTACACAATTTATATGATATAAAAGCTTGTCGCAATATTTAAGTACTCATATTTACTTAGTTTGAATTTTTAAAAACCAAAATCAATCAGGTCAAGTTATTTAT
The DNA here is from genome assembly GCA_019973975.1 of Trichonephila clavata. NCBI lineage: Eukaryota > Metazoa > Arthropoda > Arachnida > Araneae > Nephilidae > Trichonephila > Trichonephila clavata. The sequence continues at coordinate 9,064 of BMAO01028813.1, forward strand.
TTTACTTGTTTATCTACACAGGTATATCTCGTGACAAGCTTTTATATCATATAAATTGTGTAATGACGTTATAAATTGATAGTGAAAAAAGTTTTAAAGGAAAAGTTTATTTCATTCTTTTTAGCGCGTTTAAATAAAAGCTTGTTCTTAAAAAAGTTTTTTTACATTTAATTTATTTTTTACTTTTTAGTTATCGCTGGACAGGTTTCTCAGCCTGTTCAACTCATTGAACGCTGGTTCGCCATCCCTGGTTTAGCTGAATTAATTCTCGCAAAATGGTATTAGTCTAAAAACACAATTTTTTTAAATCCGTAATTTTTAAGCAATTTTTTCAATCTTCGTGCAGATTTTGGGTAACATTGTTCTACACACGAAAAAAAAAGGTTTAGTGAGATTATCTTCATAAATGACAAAGTTATTAAATGTTTAATTAAAATTTTGACTATTTTTGAAAAACTTAAAGAATATATTATTTATTTGAAATATTTTGAAGATAAGGGATATATTTCTCTAACATATTAGAAGAAAATTTTAGTTGTTTATTAAAAAACTTCAAAAGGCATTTAAATATTTGTATTAATCAATAAAATGCTTAAGACTCAAAACGCATTTTGTAATCAAAAAAGAAAGTTTTATCAAATAATGATAATTTTTTGCTGCACATTGAATATCTTCTACGTAAGAATCTATTTTTTTTTAATTGCTCAGATCATCTTTAGAAACTTGATTTGGAAAAATCAATAATTAAATTCAAATAAAATTAACAGATTCTATTTGTAATTAAATTTAAGGACACATGTAGTGTGTGTTTAGATTACTGGTGATAAAATGAGGTATATTTAAATTACTTGTAGGCTTAAAATTAGAAAATTTCTTTAAAAAATTCCTTTATTTTATTATAAAATTATTTTTTTTAATCGAAAATATATTGCATTTCTAGATAATATTTTTCTCTTATTGTTTTCCTAGCGGATTCCTTTTTGATGGGTAAGATACATAAAAAAATGATCTTTCCGATTCTGTAATTATTTTTTGTCTGAGTTTCATAGATTAAAGTTAGATAAATTATTTAAAGAATTTCTTCAATACTCCATCTCAGTTTAACTTGGCAGCGTTGAGAAAGGTATACAATGTACCAATCCACTTGAAAAATAGCTCGACTTTTTTTGTTTTGAATTTAAATCCAAGAAAATAGATAGAAATTTGTAAAAAAATTGCATACGTTGTAGAAATTAGATTATTTTTACGTTGTAGAAATGTAATTATTTTTTAGACAAATTTAATTAATACTGTCAATAGCGCAACGTTATGAAATTCCAGTTTGGCTGAAAAACCGATTTTCGACGCCAACTTTTGTCATTGTTGTAACAATAAAATTATTACAACAATGCAGATATATCGAGGTTGGCGCCCTAAACTATTTTAACGTTTTTAATTAATATCTTTTTAATTAATTGCAATATCGGAATATATGCATTGTCATCCAAACTAAACGTGTATACAAAATTTCAGCTCAATGGGAGGAAGATATCAGCTTCAAAATTGAGTTGCAAGATTCTACCGAACAAATTACATACATACATACATACATACATACATTGTAAGTTAAATAAAAGCTTTTAAAAAGCTCTAACACAAAGATTTTAATAATTTCAACGAAATCCGAAGTGCTGAAAAAAACGCAATACATATTCTGATTTAATTCATAAAAGCTTTATTTTCATTTTTGTGTTGCTTTTTTTTTTCGAATTGTTTATTTTTCCAATTAAAAGCAATTTCTATTTTATTAGATTGAAAAAGACACGAAAAAAATATATATTAAAATTGTAATACAAAATTCCAAAGGAAAATAATCTTTAACGTCGATTTTTTTAAATCAAATAATGAGTAATTGGTTGATTTTATAAAACATTTCTTTCAGAATAAAACTAGGGCTATTGTGGGCGGACCCTTTTTATTTTTAAGTCGCTGTCAAGTATGACAAGAATCTAATTCACGTGTCATTCTTGTCATATGACCATGACTCAAAATTTTAAAGTTCATCATTAAAAGCTTTAGCTCATGTCTAAGCTATTAATAAGAGGTTAATAACGATGTTTCAAAGATTAAAGACGCAAGTTCAAAGACGTAAATTCGAATTAAAATTTGTTTAATAATTATTTTTATAAGTGTTTTAAATTATTTACAACAGCTGTATTATCATCAAGAGATATCAGATTTTGACGTAATTTTATAGGATTTACAACAATCTTCACTCTGCCATACCTTTGAGAAAATAAAATGTTGAATTCATAAGAAGAAAATTGAAGAGGGGTCGAACTTCTCTCTTTCTTATTTGAAAAAAATGATCCTTTGAATAAATAAGATTAAGATCCTATGCTTTTTAGTAACATTAATTCAAATTAAATCAACCAAAAATGACTATTCAAGAAAAGAGAAAATAGTCACTATAATAAAAAAACATTGTATTGATATGAAACTTCTATACGAGTTAGTATACATTTACTTACTTTTTCTGTTTGATTTCAGAGAAACTATAAACGATTATATAATTAAAACCCAGTGAAGAAAAGGAATCACCTAAACAATATCAATCAAAATAAACATATTTATTATTTTCTTGTGATTCAGTCACTTTTTCTGAAGAGAAAAGTAAAAAATAAAAATTGCATTATCGCTTTTTATACTATTGCCATAATAGTAAGCCAAAATATATACTTCTATACCATAGGTTCTCAACGTGGGCGTTTGAGGCTTTCAGGGGGGCGTTGAGATGGCACGGAGCGGCTTGAGCAGATTAACCAAAAAAGACTAAATAAAAACGCTGATTATGTACTAACAAAAGTAAACTTTAATACTGTTTACTTATGTTGATTGTATGTATATAAATCATTCCTATATCACATGTACGGAAATTCACATATTTCGGTAGTACGGGAAGTGAATGAAAAATTTAAAAAAGATTACATTACATTCAGGTCTTTATCTGTGAGCAGTAGGAAAAATGTTTCGTCCACTGCATTTCATTACGTATATTATCCAAGAAACATAATTAAATATGTTAACCAGGAATTAACGTGATTCTTTAAAGGCTGAAACTGTCAATTTTTATATTTATTTTGAAAGCAATAGTTTATTATGAATTATTTCTTATCCTCCAAACCCCTGCCTGACTTTATAACAGGTAAGCTAAAACTTTTATTCCACTTTTTTAAATGAGGAAGAAATTTAGTAGTGTTTCAATTCCAATAATATCCTACGTATGACTAAAATATATAATATTACATATTTAAATATATTTGTGGCAATAGATATTTCAGATTCGCAAGTAAAAAAATTGGGGCTTTAGAAAAAAAATGAAATTAAAAAACATTCTTTTAATAATAGGATATTTTTTAAAACTTAACTCTTGTTTTCACCATGTATTATGTACACTCTTATTTCTCTAGAGTGGGAGGGGGCGGTATGGAAATATTCTCTAGAAAAGGGGGTGATATTGAAATATTTATGAGAAAAGGGGGCGGGGGCAGTTCAAAAAAGGTTGGGAACCTATGTTCTGGACTTTGATCATACCACTCAACAAACTCGGGTTATTTTCCTCAGTTACTCAGTGAATATTACGTACTGCATAAAAAATTTTTAACTTTCCATTCCAACTTTCATTTCTTTGCTACAAAATATTTTAAGACTCGCGATTTTCAACTTTGGGAAGACACTATTAAAAAAATTACCTAATTACGATTTTTTTTCCCCGCATAGTATACTTTTGACGTTGTTCACAAGGAAAAGAACTTCTATATAAAATCGAATTGTAGTTTTAATGGTAAAACCAGTGTAGATGTGAATAATTTGTAAAGATGTGATTTGAAAATCTTACTGAGTATCTAAAAATCTAAAGATTTTTTTTAAATGTTTAGATCTTACCTTCAAAAAAAATTCAGATCTTTTTATTTGCTGCTCACCAGTGTTGTTTAATGGAAGAACTTATCCAAATACTAAACAAAACATAGCGGAAAAATTTCATTAACTATTTGTGAGTGAGTTGTTTTAGTATTCTTCATTTCAGTTGTCTCAGATAAATGACAACTATTTATTTCAGATGTGTGTTTCAAGCAAGATTCTCCAAACTGTTGAGCTTAAGGTCCACACTGACTCCTCCTCTGTAAGCTCCATGGACCATGATAACTAGCTTATCATACCAACATACTAAAATATTGAACTGCAAATAATTGTCAGTGGGAAGTTACAGTTGAGCTGTATAAATCTCATTAATCATAATTATAATGCTTAATTTCATTGTGTGAATTACCTGTGCGTGCCATTTATTAGTAAATTTTTAGGATACATATAAATCTCACATTGTAATGCTCCCATGTTGTGAAAGATTAAGTAATGCAGGCTTTGATGGTTACAGGAACAAGATATTTTAATGTTCATGAAGTTCCACAACACAAGGAGACACACACAATATATATAGTGTAGGAATGAGACATAAAAGGAGGGAAAGGCTTTCCCTGACTCCACGTGTATCCATGGCTCGGGGACCGTCCGGCGGAACAAGATCTCAGGAAAAACGTTCTCTTTTGTCCCAAGAACAAGTAGCGCCACCTGGCTGTCGTTATTTGTCAAGGGAAGGCAGAGTTTAAATGTAACTGTTACAACATTAGAAATTACAGTTAAAATATACATTTTCATTACATACATATGTAAGTTATTGTGATTCTTTAATTGGTTTTATATGATTTACTATATATTGTAAGTTTTACAATATAATCAAAATGTGTGAACTGTGATGTCCAGATTAGTAGTACTAGATGATCAGTGTTGCCTTTCGGAACGTAGTTTGGAGGCCTCTGTTCTAGGACAATAATTCTCGAATTGTGATAAACGTACCCAAAGTTTTCTAAAGTAAAATGGTGTATATGAATAGAGTAACTTCTTACTCATTGTCAAAACTCCAATTTATATATTTTCTTTAAAACTAACAAATCTTGAAAATGTTTTGCTATAAATTTAGTTTTCTAACTGACTAATAACAAATAATTCAAGACATATTTCTTGTGGATGAGACAAAAATAGACTTGAGTTTGACAGGCTTTATTTCAATACAGGGAAATTAATTGCTTCATCTATATTTTCTGAAGTCTCTAGGAAGATGGCTTTTTTCATTAAGTTTCAGGAAATGGTAGGATTTCTACAACACTAGTATAACCGTCAAAAAAAAAAAAAAACTTTCGCAATTACTTTCACTTTTGACCAAAACTGTATCAGTGTTGATTGTTCAAAGGGAACAAATTATGTTGTTAATGGATTAATTAAATAATTTAATTATCAATAGTAATTAATTTCTAAAACCGAATTTTCTCATCAGAGCTCGATTTTTTTACAGAATCCAGTAAAAAAGGATCCAAACAACTTAGAACAAAAAATTTCCTCAAAATCCTGTCATTAGTTTCAAAGATATTCGGAAAAACCCCATTAGGGGGCTGTATAGTAGATTGCTTACGCAGGAAGGATTTATATTTCCCCTGTTTTTTAATTAAATGTGATAAGTGGATCGAGATATAATTATGAATTATCACAACATCGTAAGATGCAACGATATATTTCTGATTTTTATTTCAAAATTAAATATATTCTGACCTTTACCCCTGAAGCGGTTTGCCCGTGTAACGCCGAAAGTTGACCGCAACTGTTTGCCCGTACGCTGTACGGTACTTCTTTCTTTGATTTGCGCTTGTTTTTAATTCCTATGGGGTATTATTTTGTGCTTGGATTTTGAAAAGGTGATGCAGTTTGTCTATGGTACTAAAATGCTTTTCAACCGGCATTTTTTTTTATGTGAAGGTGGGAATTAATATGGTGTTTAATTATAAACAATATAAAATGTGCCTTTTTTTTTTTTTTTGAAGCATCTTGGTTTAAAAAAAGAGCCGCTTAAGAGGGGGGAGGGGGTAAGAAAGAATTAATTAAGGAATGTTATGACATAAAAAATTCAATTACGTAACAATTTTAGAATTCGCTTTTTTTCACAACTGTATTTATTTATTTATATTTTTAAGGATATTATTACTCATTTTATTTTTTACCCATTTTTAGAATTGAAAGAAAAAAAAAAGATATCAATTTATTGACACAAAAAGCTTTGAAAAATATCAAATGGAAAGTAACTTATCGTCAAATATTTAATATATTCATCCAAAAATAAGAAATTTTTAAGCATTTATAACTCGGAGCTACATTCAAGCGGAATTCAACTGGCTTTGAAATTTAGGCTAATTTTAAAATTAAAAAAAATCAGATGCCCGAAAGGGATTGCATTTCATACTTAATAAAAAAAAATCTGTCAGGAAATTAATTAACTTTGTTAATTAAGTTATTTAATTAACCGACCGAAACATCATAATTAACTTTCCTTTCAGTCATTAACATTCATACAAACTTTGTCCAGCTGCGATGACAGTTACGGATGTCATTAAGAATGTCCCGGTTTTTTGGATGACTGCAAGTGTCTTGTTAAAGTGAAAGCATCAGGTCTGTCTATTTTTTTTAACATATATTAGATGCTTCCGTCTGTCAAAGATCTGATACAACAAATGTCTCATGATTCTGAATCACGATCAAATGACGCGGTCGACATCTGAGCTGGCAGTCTACTCTTTACATTCACGTCATGCTGATGCAATGCCTTAGAAAAATACAACTAAAAAGGAAATAAAAAATAAGTTTTAGGATTATTAATGGCATTTTCTTATTTTGGTTATGTAATATGAATTAAACATAAAAGATTATAACATGGAAATATTTTCATTTAGTTTCTGTTAACATAAGACTAAAGCAATCTCGCAATTGTATCTCATTATTTGAGTCCAGATTAGATGACAAGAACGATTTTTGAACTATTAACAAGCTCGTAAGGTGGAGCGATATCCGTCACGAATTTTGATACTTAACCATAACACCAATGTACTCAACAAATTATCGAACAAAAAAATTCTTAGAAAAACTGCAACTGCGTAGGGATATCTTACGGAAATTATTTCATTGCAGAAGACAGATTTTGAAGTATATAAATCATCAAATTCTCTTTCGGATCATAAGGCTTTGACCTTGTCTCCAGATTTACAGTGCACTTCACTGTACTCAACTGAACTGGTCATTGTAGGAGTAATATAAGTTTGTCTATTAAACGTTTTCCGACTGTCAATTTCTATCTCCTATTTCTATCCAATGCTAGGTCCATCTACATTGTGACGTTTTCGCGTCACACAGCTGAAAAATCGGCATCCCTTTGTGGGTAAGATAACACCGTCTCTATGCACACGTGCACCCCTAAATATTACGGGGTCTAGTCATCTGACATCACCCCGACAACCTTTGACCGTGAGAAAACCTAGTGTAATTCGAGGTGTCATTAAGAAACCACTCCCATCCCAAGAGTTGAAGAGGGAATTCTGTAGAAAAGACCAAAGAGAACGGTTGTGCAACCTCCTCCTTCACAAATAACATATTCTGAACACTAATGAAATATTAAATTTTTTTTTTTTGAATACCTTCAATTTAAAGGAAAATTCTGTAGTTGTGACGTAAATAAACCAAATATTTAATTTCCTAACTCTCACGCTACCGTTAAATTTCTCAAACGTCACAACAGCATAACAACTTCAGGATTTTGAGTCTCGGTGGTTTAAACCTGTAGTATCCGCTCTACACAATTAATTTTTAGTGAAATAAAGACTGAAACACATCGCCAACCATGAGCTCGGTGTCAAGGCCGTTAGGTTTTTGCAGCCTAATGGGATTAAGGTTTATACTTGTATTTATTGATGCTTTCCGATTGACAGATATACTTGGCCAAATTTTTTAAGGTGTTTTTGGTAGAATTTTTTAGATGCATTTACTTTAAGTTTCGATAATGGAATAGATAACATAGTGACCATCCTGTTCTTGCCGTTTCTTTGTTTTTGTAAAAGAGAGATTATGGCAAGTCTCTAGGCGTTCCATTAGAACAGAAATGTAAAATATTTTTTAGACAACTTCACAATCAGCTTTTCAAGATCGACTTCAACTAATCCCTTGGAAATGCATTCCAAGGAAAAAGTGCATTTTCTAGAAAACTTTTCGAAGAGATATTTGTATGGTAAGATAAGGAAACTAAAAAAAAAGTATGTATACCCATTTGGATAATGGAAAAATGATTGATTAGGCTTATGTGAAATCTTTGGAGAATGTACAATGTACAAAATGTAATAACCAAAATTAAGAACCGCAACTTGATTTCTGAAATTTAAATGTGACTTCAGTTCGATTGATAGTAACTACTCAATAAAATTTTCTACCTTGAAAACATTGAAAAGCGGTACAGAAATATGAAGAACTCGGAAAATGTCTTGAAATATAATTTTAAAAAATAATGGACATATTTTTAAATAGAATGTGAGCTTCAGAAATTTGATGTCTAAACACTAACGACCAAAAAAGGGAAGATGGGGGGGGGGGGATTAAAGGAGTTGAAATAAAACGTTCAATAAATCTTTCTTATTATTCAATAGTTAAAATAAATTATTCGCTGAATAAATTCTCAAAAGAACGACCATCAACATGGTTATAAGCTTATAAAAAAGCATTTGGATTTCTATATAAACTTCAAAACACATTATTCCACCTTCAGCATTTGTCTGGTTGGAATTTGTTCATTGTACACTCTCTTTTGTTACCTTTTGCAGCCCCATTCATTAGATAGATCATATTCGTAAAAGCTCAATACGTGCTGAGATGCATATTGCTGAATATTCCAGTGGGAAATGAGCTTTGCGTCACTTCAGTAGTTATTTGGTGATTTAAACAGAGCACGCTATCACCCAATCAATACACATTTACAAAGCACATAATCTACGGCAAAAAATATTTATTGTGGTTCCATCTACTTCGCTTTACAATAACTCAATTCAAGTTACATCCCAGTTGTTTGATAATTGCTATCAGTTGTTTGCTGCCAATCAATTTATAATCGTCATAATTTTCACTAAATCAACTCATAACTTCACATAATTCATAATCTTTATAATTTTCATTTAATTAACTCGTTAATCTTCATTTAATTCATAATCTTCATTTGATTCATAATCTTCATACATTTTCATTTGATTCATAACCTTCATACTTTTTCATTTAATCCACACACACACAACTCATATAATCTTCATTTAATTCATAATCTTCTTACTTTTTCATTTAATCCACACACACACACAACTCATAATCTTCATTTAATCAACTCATAATCTTCTCATTCAATCAACTCATAATCTTCATTTAATTCATAATCTTCATGATTTTTATTTAATGAATTCATAATCTTCACTTTTGCATTTTACTGAAACTTTCCTTAAAAATACAGATTTGTCAACAATAATAAGTAATGCATTTGTGTATAAATAAAGATATAAAAAAATCATTTTTTTCTTTCTAATGGGGCTGTGTATTGGCAAAAAATCTATCAGCATTGTATTAATGGATTGAACTAAAAAAAAATGTTGATTTATATCAAACTACTATTGCCTTGTGGGCTAATGATGATAGACTACAGGAATAAAAAGGACAGACTGAAAAATATCTATATCATGTATAAAAAAAAAATACTTTTAAAAAATTACAGGGAAGAGGGACAGATAATCTTAATGCCAGTCCATCATTCTCTCATCATTAAATTTGAAATTGTAAATGGAACTTGCAAGTACAACTATATAAGTGAGAGATTGATCTAAGCTTTCATTTCAGAAGAAGCATGTAAATAGGTATGTCATGTGACCGTTAGGATTTGAGCCAATGGTCAGGCAACATGCATATAATTATTTTCTAATTCTGTCAATTTATATTAATAAAATGACTGGATTAATCGAATTTCATTTATTTTATAAGGTACTCAAATAACCAATGAATACTTTAGTTCAATATACTGGAATGTTATTCAAATATTATTTTCAGCTCTGCATATTTTAATGTTACCTCAGAAATACAAATATTTTTTAAAAAGCATATGCTTAAAGTGAATTTTAAAGTTTTACTCAAAGTACAATAACTCTGTTATCATAACTCTGTTCATGTCAATCATGTCTCTGTTTAAATATTTTTACTAACTACAATGAAGCAAAAAGAAAAGTGAAAAGTTTAGTAGCCTAATTTCTCTCATTTCGTACGAAACTGCTTAATCAAAAAATTTTTAATTTAAAATCTTCTATGTAGTATTTTTCCTCTTTTCTCTTTTTAAATCTTGTAATCTGTCATTTTATGAAGATAAACGGGACAGTGTGGGTCGAATATCGTGTTCCAGAATCCTGTTATATTTTAATAGTTTAGGATATTTCTTTTTGAACATGTTTGCTTTACCATGTTTAAAAATCTAATTTATTGATTATAATTAATAAAAAAAGTTTCAAAATATTGTAAGAACTAACTCAAATTTAGAGTTTTCTATTTCAAAAATGTTCTTCATTTTGGATACCATATTAAATTATAACAATTTCATTAACATTTATGCCGAAAATCATTATGTTCCAAAAGTCTGTAATAAAAAAGCCGTACTAAAGCCCTTTTTAATGATTATTTACAAAAATTTTCCTAGACATTTTGATTTCTGTTATAATAGTATAAATATGTTACATCATCAAAATGTACAAAATTATCAAACTTTCAAACTTTTCAAATCATAAAATTGTTGGAAGAAATAGCACGTATGATTTTTAATCTTAGATTTAACATTTATATAAATAGATCAGAATCAAACCGAAAAAGTTATCAAAATTTATTTGGAAAAAGAAAGCTCCCACCCCCCTTCCTCCAAAAAGTAAAAAAAGAAAACCAGAAAAAGAAAACATTTTGTCGTAATGAGCTTTAAAGTTTGAAAAGCTCTACTTTTCGATGTTATGAATTTTTAATGCTTAACATATTTATAGGGCGGGTGTTCAGCGATTTCTGTATCAGCAAAATCCTTTTTCAAGTTTTCTTTCCCATCTTTGACTTTGAATGTACTTTTATTTTATTTCATCTTTACCTTTTTTTCTTTCTTTTCATTCCTAGCATTTCAAACATCGGATGGAATTCTTTTCTATATTTTTGTACTCCCGAGTATTTTTGTGTAGCCATTTTAACATCGTTACGTTTACTTTAATCGTTAAAAATAAGTGATTCAATATATTATTGAAGTGTATGTAAAATGTTTTCTGTAGCTTTAAGAATGCCGTGACTAAACATTAAAATAAGTTAATATACGTGAGAATTACTGTAAAACCCGGCATTTAGCGCGCATTTGTGTATAATACTCACCTATACTTTCAAGCTACCTTTTTTAATTATTAGGTGTATTCACCATGTAACACGCGCTCGCTTTTTTATTTACGAATGAATCTGAAATGTACACGGTGAAATGTTCTTATATTTTTAAGTCATTTATTCAAGGTAATATCTCAGGTTTTTGAAATGGCATTATACTTCTGAAACTACATCCCTTTAAGTTCGTAAGGTATATCATTTCTTTTAAATAAACAGTATTTCGATTTATGTAGATGTTTTGATTTTTTTTATGCTCACCTTTTTTTTTTTTTTTAGAACTATCATTTTTATACCCGGTGTATAACACGCATTCGTAAGTTTCGAACTAATTTTTTGCTTTAAAAATGCGTGTTATACGCCGAATTTTACACAGTACATTTTTTCCTCTATCCTTTTTTTACATCTCCTGGTTTTAAAAAAAATGCATTCTAGAAAAATAACTACCCTTTTTTAAATATTGTCTTTATCTAATCCGGAGTAAAACCCAAATTCATTTTTTTTTATATTTGTCAATTTGTTCTTAATGATCAATTTTTACAATTATTTCTTATTCATCTATCTTTTTCGCCGAATTCTACTTGGACTATTGCCAAAATAGTATGTGATGGAGTGTTTTTCCATTTACGTAATGGAGCTCACATATTGTAAGAATATTATATCATATCCTGAAAAGATTTAAAGGATAAGAGGTTATTTTGTCATTTTTTTTCTTTTTTTTTAATTCTATTTTTTGCTAAAATTGCATAAATTTTAGTTAAAAACTACGATTCTATATTCAGTCTTATTTTATCTGAAGCATGAATTCAACTTATGACAAATAAAACTTCACTGAAAACTGAAGTTTCATTTGTTAAATTTATATTCTGCATAAATGGAATCAATTCGTAAAACAGACAGGAACTGCTGCATATTGTTTCAAGATAATCTTATTATAGTTATTTATACTGGTTTGTTGTAGACAATTGATTTGAAAAATGGACTCGAATGTAGAGCAAACGGGGTTATTTGTTTTTTAATTTCAAGTTTCTTTATTTCAGCTAGCACACGAATAAAAAAATTTTTTAACTTCAGATGTTGACTTATGGGTTTTATTGAATTAAAAACCAATTCTAGCCCATACGAATTTTGGTAATCAAATTATTTTGTACCAATAATATTTTTAGTTTAAATTCTTATATTTCAGCATTCGGGTAAAAAAGTAATCTGATAAAAATTAATAAGACCATTAAAAGAAATTTTTCTAAAATGTATTGAAATAAATTTTGCATAAACTTATTTAAAAATTTAAAATTTACGAAATATATAATTAAATATATTTCGTATAGTTCAAATATTACACGTTTTTAAATATATTACGATTATAACTTGATATTCCCAAATATAAAAAAAAAAAAGATATGTAAGGAAAAAGGTAAAAAGGAAAGGTTTTATTTCTATTTTAATGTGCGTTGGAGTAATTTTTTAAAAAAATGTTTATGTAGAAATGAGTTCTACAGTGTAAAGATATCATCAACTAAAATTTTAGAATCTTCTGCACATTACCAAAACAAATTTCTACAAAAACTTCAAATAAAATTTTTTAAATTATTTTATTAAGTCAGTTTATTTGAAATTACTCATTATTTCAAGTAAGAATTCACACTAAAAACACGCAAGTATATTAATCCTCAACAAGCACATTTTATCGGTTCCATTAGTAATGAATCCTTAATAGCTGACGTCAATTACAAGATGGCGATAATTCATATCTTCCTGAGCCGGCAGCGGTTGTTGCAATTATTCCTTTATAAATACAAAAGTGTTTTCTAATTAACGCCCGGAGAAACCGACGCTTTATTACTGGCATTTATATCCGTTGCCAAGTTGTAACTATATTATCGATCTCAATTGCTGACAGCTGTCTTTTAAGATTCGATGACGGCACATCTTTCGCCTTCAGACCAGTTGTCAATTCTAAGTTCATTTCGGAAAATTACTATGAGTTTTAAATCCGGTCATTGTGATAGAATCTTTTTGCAATTGGAGTCTAAATTTATGGAATACTTTGTAATATCTGTGTTTCGTTCGTTGGTGAAAATATTTTTAACTTTTACTCACATTTTAAGGTCAACAAAATTTTTAATTAAAACGATACAGAATCAAAAATGATGTGTAACATCAATTAACAATAATAAATAGGACGCGCAAAAATCAAAAAAATTCTATTAAATAAGAATCACTCCGATGTATAAGTAAAAATCGTCTGTCACTATGTTTTGCAAAAATACACAGGAAAGATTCTATGAATAATTACGTTCCTAAAAATAGGGAAAAATTCACTTTTTGACAAACATTTATTTATTTACATTATTTTTTAACTTCTTGTTTATTTTTAGCTCTAACAATTAGCAAATTTTTATAATAGTCCTATTTCATAAAACAGTCCAATTATGGTTCGGTAGTAGACAATGAATTTAACAGTGAAAGTGAAAGCAAGAAAAAATGGCTGATAAAAGACTAACTTATTCTATAGTACAGAATAGCTACATGTCTAGAATTATTTAATATGAGAAGAAAATTATTTCATAATAATATCCTTTATTATTTTGGAACCAAATAACAGTAAAAAATTATACTCTATCAAACGACTTTTTAAAAAATCTCTTTTATTTCTTTTTATTACTTTATTCTCGTAAAAAAAAAACTATTCTCTTTATTTTAAAGAAAAATAATTCACTTAATTAATTGAATTCTCTCTCACTTATCAATGAATTTTTTTATCCTCTAAGTCCAAAATTTTGTGAAATTACATTTTATTTGCTTAGCTTAAATGTTTTTAAGTAAATATTTTTGTTTTATTTGACTAGAAATTAATGAATATCCACCAAATAAAAACCTATCTTACCTTTAATTTAGAGTTCCAAGACCCCAACTGGCACATGCATTGAAGGTTATTATGGAAGGAATTAATTTCTGTGATCAAATTATGCTTCCATTTAATTAAATGTATAAATCAAACTAATACTATTTACAATAATTTATCATGCGACTCAAGAATCATATTAAATTGGACGTACTAATCTTTTGCCACTATATGGAGAAATAGGAAGAAAAATTTTAATGACAATATATAATGAAAGCGAACACATTTAAATATCTTTAATAATTAAATATCCTTCATTATAATTAAATAAAAAGTACTCCTTTCAAAATCTAATTAAAAAGATATCGATATACGTTACAAATAATCGATATGCTTTGTAAATGAACTGTTCTGTTTTAGTTTTAAGAAATCGAATCATTTTGAATAATAATTGACTACGCTGCGTTTTTTAGAAGTATTCTTAAGTAAGAAATTAAAGTGTCTAACTAAACAATTTTAATTGGATATGTTGCAGATGTTTTTTAAATTTGAGTATTAATTTTATTTTCTATTTCTTATAAATTCGTTTTAACATCAAAGTAGTTAAATTGATTGCTCTTTAATTAATTCTCTTAAACAGTAATTAATTATCCTTAAGGTTTAAAGAACTTTCTCCACTTATATTTAATTTAATGTAAATTTTGCATAGATGTTATTAAAATCTTTGTAATAAATCTGAAAGAACAAAAATCAAAAATATTTTCAATTCAAAGATTAATTTATTAGTAGTACTTATTTAATACCTTAATTAGAGCTGACAATAAGAACTATTAAATGTTCCATCTTTCTTTTAAATAATTCAATTAATATAATATTGTTCGACTTTAGATTTGAAAAATAAAAATAATGTGATTTTTATAATCTTTTTCGTATTTTAAATTGTTACTTTTGGTATCGGACTACTTGCGATAACTTTAAAAAAAAAAATAGAAATATGGAGAGATTTTTTTTTTTTTTTTTTTTTTTTTTTTGTGGTTTTTAGATTTATTTAGTACATTTTAAGAAAAATATGCTAAAATTAAGAAGAGAAAAAGAAATTATTATTACTAAAATGGGAAAAAATTTACAAAAAAATACATAAACGGGGCACCTTTAGTACAAAAAAGTTTATGAACAATTTTCAATTTTGATGTGTTGCTTTGCTATTCATTTTTGAAAAGACCTTTAAGATAAGAGATATTTTGATTTTTACGAAATCTAAGCATTTTATCTTAGTTATAATATGAAATTGCTTAAAAAAACGGTGATTATGTTCACATACGGAACAGTACATTTTGTAATAAAATAGTGATTGATAAATCTGAAGGTTAAAACACTTTTACTATTACACAGAGCATACTCAAAAAATTTCAGTTAATTATTTTCAAAACTTTTTGAGCAATCACTGTCCCTTTAAAGCATTTAAAAAAAACACACACATTTCGAGTAAAACGTATTTTAAAGTATGACATATTGCAAAAAGTAGTGGCATTTGCTGTTACTAAAATAATTATAGTTTTTGTTCTAGAGAACGGAAAATAATTAACTTGGTATTTTTATAAAGCCAATAAGATGGCCTGTAAAATAAAATCATAAAAAAAAAATTTGTTAATTTTTGGCAAAATTAACGATTTTAGAGTAGTCGGATACCTTAATACTTAATTTTTGTGTATGTGTGTGTGTGTTTAAAATGACGAGGCTATTTAAAAAAATCTTATATTTCTTTGTGATTTCTTTCTTTTTAATAATTTGTCGTTCGCTTCAAATCCCCGAGTTACTTTAACGAAAAAATTAATAAAGTCTGTTGGATAAATTTTTAAACTGTCCCTATGTATTAAAACCTGTCAATCTGAATCTTTTTTTCCTGTGTAAGTTCTAGTTGACCTTGTCCTGCTTTGAAAACCCTAGAAACGAATATAATAATAAAAATTTTCAGAATTTGGGAATGAATGACATGTTTTATATAATGTGTGTGGAAAATTTTTTATAGTTTTATCACTTAGATTGTATTTAATTTGCATATTAATTCTTGTTTTCACAGAACTTTAAATTCAAACTGATTAGAAATATAATGAAGAAAGCTTTGTTCTTGAAGAATGCTAAACATAATTATTTTTAAACTGTTAACACATGTATTTAGTGATCGAATTTAAAGCTCATCTTTAAGGATAATATATTAAAAATGCAGTTCGGTATTCTTTTATTTTTAATCATAAATCAGATACTCATTAAAAAATCTATATTGTTGAATAAAAATACATTATCCATTCACCAGTTTTTAAAAATTTAGGATTCTATAAAGAATTATCTCTTTTTTTAACCATATCCAACAATAAAAATACACATCTCTTCGAGAATAAACCAATCTTAAACTTAGGTGGAATTTCCTTTCCCATCTTCCTTTCTTCCTTCTTTCTGTATTTCTATTTTTTACTCAAGGGCATTTAGTTTTAAAATGTAAATTCTTGACTTAAACAAAGCCTTTCTGAAATTTAAAACCAAAATTTCTGCTTTAGTTGGAGAGCTTTTTTCGCGAAATGTTATGAAAACAGTTTCCTAAAAATATATTTATCTTTAGTTTCTATCATCAACTCCTTTTAAAGAAAAAATTCATTTGTAGAGGAGAGAAATGCATTTTCTAAATTTTATGGTCTGTATCAAACTTTGAGCAAATATTGGCAATTCTTTTACGCGTTTTTAAATTAACCGTAAAATTCCAGCTGTTGCTTTTATTTTTAAGAATAATCCTTCCTCCTGATTTTAATATTTTTACAATTCTTATATCGTTCTTGTTATCAGATATTTTTTCATCTGGAGCATATTAATGCGTTGTTAAATTTCTTTCTCTGTTAATTCTTTAACCATAATTAAATTCCCTAAAGTCAACTTTGTTTTATATCCTAATTATAATCACCTTATACTTAAGATAGTTTTCAATTTATGAAAGGAAATGCGTTTTTATTGCAGATTTATATTCTTCAACGGAGAAAAGTGCGCCTAACGCAATTGGTTTTTCAAAGCATTAGCATTGCATGGATTATTGTCTTTTTAAGTGTTATTTTACTTGAGTTCATATAGATTAGAAAAAAACGCCACATCTATTTTGTCCGTATTGTTTATCCGATATGGAATCATATTTACGTAAACAGAGAGGGGAAAATCATCCAGTAAATCTTCCACTTTTCATTTCAAGATCCACAATGAATTTTAAACTTCAAGTTTTTTAAAATATATACTTTAAACAGAGCTAAACCCAGGAAAATAAAAGTTGATTAAAACAAAAGTTAAAATAGAATCAGTGGCGTAACGAAGAACATTTGGGCCTCCTCCCACAAAGTCAGGTTTCGGGCCCTCAAGGTGGATTTTATAGGACTTGGTGGCAGTCAGGCTTTGGGCCCCCTAGAACCCTGCCCCCCGCGATGCGGGAGTATACGTTACGCCACTGAATAGAATGCATTAGCGGAATGTATCAACACAAAAATAGTCGGAATATATCAGCATAAAAATATCTTTCCCACTTTGAAAAAAAGATTTTGATTTTCGATTCTCTTCAACAATCCGGCAAATATAACCTCTATTATGTATGAAAAAAATTTATAATTACTTCAACCGAAGAAACCAGCTAAGTGACACTCGCTATTCACGGCCCCTATTGGACTAATAGAAATATGCATAGATGTGATTCTTACATGTAAGATGTTTAGAATGATAAGATCTTAGCATAGCTCTTAAGAAGCTAACATCTCTCTGTATATACACTCATGGACAAAAAAATTAGCGCACCAAGAAATAATTGCGGGATCGTAACGAAACTTGGCATGAAGGTATATGTCGGGGAGATATGCAAATGATTAGAAATGCAGCGTGATTGCGCATTACGTATAGCCGATAGAGGGCGTTTAACGTCGTTCTCCGTGGAGTGTAAAACAGGTAACCAAGCTTGTTTGAGTGTGCTGAATCGTTTACAAAGGAAGCGCTGAGGTAGGCATGCCATTGCGCCGTTTTCGAAGACAATATGAGTAACTGCAGTTTCAGAGGGGGAGAATCATCGGCATCATGTAAGTTGGGTGGTTAGCTAGGCGTGAAAAATTAGGCCGCTCTGATTGTGTTGTGAGGAGGTGTTGGGACCAGTGGATCCGAGAGATGTCATTTACACGAAGACCAGGCTCAGGACGCCCTCGACAGACCAGTCGTCGAGAAGACCACCACATCGTAAGAAATTCACGCGTACAGCCAACTGCTTCATCGGTCGCCATCCAGGCACAGGTAGCGCCTTCACTAGGGGCCCCTCGAACCATACGAAGGCGCCTGGCTGAAGGACATTTGGGATCGCGGTGCCCATTACGTGTGCTGCCCTTGACGCCCACCCATCGACACCTCCGTTTGGAGTGGTGCCGCGCACGAGGAAACTGGCCTGCAGCGGAATGCAGCCAGGTCGTCTTTAGCGACGAATCCAAATTCAATCTCAGTAGTGATGACAATCGTGTTCGTGTATGGAAACCCCGTGGGGAACGCATCAGTCCTGCCTTTGCTTTACAGCGACACACCGATCCCACAGCTGGTGTGATGGTATGAGGTACCATTGCCTACAATACACGGTTACCCCTAGTATTGGTCCGTGGCACTATGACAGCCCAGCGGTATGTCCATGGCATCCTGCAATCACATGTGTTGTCACTCATGCAATGCCTTCCAGGAGCCATTTTTTAACAAGACAATGCTCAGCCTCACACGGCAAGGGTGTCACATGATTGCCTTCGCACTGTTAATACTCTTCCTTGGCCTGCTCGATCCCTTGATTTGTCTCCAATCGAACATATCTGGGATGATTTGGGATGGCGAGTTGGGCATCCCCCGAGTTTGAACGAACTAGAGGCAAGAGTACAGCAATACGGAACGAAATGTCTCACGACATCATACAGAACTTGTATGCCTCAATGCCCGATCGTATCGTGTCGTGCATTCGCGCTAGAGGGGGTTGAACAGGGTATTAAATCCTTCGTTCTTTTGCCATTTTCTCTGAAATAAATGATCCTTTTTCTTTGATTTTCTAATCATTTACTTATATGAAATTAGTCATTACGTATGTAAAATTTCTTTTCATTTTGACGACTTCTTCTTGGTGCGCTAATTTTTTTGTCCATGAGTGTACATAATGCTATACATACAGGGTGATTCTCTACCAGAACGGCGAACTTGCAAGGTGTGTAGGGAATACAGATACGACTCGGAATAAGATAGAAATGCTGGGTCACAAATTCGACATGGAATTCCTTACGTTCAGCAGGATTCCTCTTGGCAGTCTTGCTGTAGATGGCACTGAACGGAAAGTTTCGTGCACACCGATTCTGCTAGGAGTCGTCATTTGCGATTCCCGAGTGGTTCAAGGAACTCGAAAACAAACGAAGACCTGGTCGACATGCTGACCGTGTATGGAGTTGCGGATTGTAACGAGGACGTAGGCTCGGCCTGCCAGATCACCGGACCTACTTTACAATATGGCATACTATCATACAATATTGCTTCGTCTTGGGATTTCATCGAAAGTGATACTGAATGAGAATATTTGCCGGAAACCGATAAATACCACAGTGACTGTGATACGGATTTACCTATTCGTGATGAAGAAGATGAAGAAATGGAACAAAAATGAAAATACACATATGTAACGCATGTGGAAAAGTTTTTTTGTTCCAAGGAACATATGGAGCAACTTCACAAAAATTTGTAATTTTAGTTTTAATTTTCGTACTTTTTCAAAATTTTGTAACCCAGACATTTTGTAGCTTAACTTTTGTAATTTTGTACACTCTCAATAATAGAAAATGTCCCTAATAATGTTTCCTGTGCTGGTTACACTAGCCGTAAACCTAAATAAACCAGGTATCCTCATTAGGTTACAATAGGATTTTGCCCTATACATTGCATGCATCCACTAGTGGTTACATGGTTCGCAAGGGATTAAAACTAAAAATGTACTGAATAGATCTCCTGAATAAATCAAAATATACTTTCGACATAGTACTAGACAATAAAAAATAGACAGTAATCTTCCTGACTTTGTATTCTTTTGGGGGCGTGTTCCAATGCATGCGGTTGTCTAAATTTGAGAAGTTAATTAAAAATAATGCGAATGTAATATCTATACACATTCACGAAATGAAAATGATAATTAAATTGGAGCCTTAATGTTTCTTTGTTATTATGTTAAACTCCAAATCCATTGCAAAATAAATTACTTTTATAAATATAGAACTATTTACCTATTTAACCAATAAATTTTGATTTGTTTTATTAATTTATCGTTAAAATTTATACAGATAATCGAGGTTTTATTGCTTGCAAAATTTTCCAATAAAAGTTTTATTTTCTATGTACTTTTTTCTTGTTGCAATCCATGACGTTGTATTCCGAATCGATTGAACTCCAGCCTTGTATTGTTCATGAAACTATTTCCCACAGCCTATTACTGAAACTAACGTTGCGCAGACATACCAAATTCACATGCAGTGCACGATTTTTAAACACCAAAATACATGGAAAAAAAATAATTTTTTTTCTTCTTTGCTTGTACTTATTTTTATTCTTGTCGGAAACAATAAGAAAGCCTTAAATTACGAAAGCACTTCGAAACTTATCGAAACTTGTCAGATTACAGTCTTACAGCCATGTTATCCTCTGTGTGCAACCCCCTACTGCGACAAAGTAAACAAGTAGAATTTCTGCTTGTCACACGCAGTAAAAAGAAAATCTATAATCGGACCTTTGGGATTCGTAATCCGTAGTTTATGGCGTCTATCCACCATCCGCTGTTATTCCAGTTGCAGTTAAAAACGCGGAATTTCGAAATGTGTACTTCGAACTTTTCGCAATATTGTTGAACAAAAAAAAAAAACAAAACAAAAAACTTCCCCATCCAGATGGCAACATGTTTATGCATTTAAAAATGTTTTCATCATGTTAGCTTAGAAAAGAAATATCTCTGAAAAGATTTCTTTGGGGATAATACACATGAAAGTATGTTTTGGAATTTTATAAACGAAATAACAGTATTATACGCCTCAGTTTAATGTCTTGAACATTTTCTGGTTATTTGTTTCTTATCAACTGAAAAGATTTGTTGCACGCGGTCAGTGAACCCTGTATGTTTGAATAAGCTGATATGAGACCATCCCATTCTCCAACCCTTCAAAATCAGGAGAGGGATGTATTAAAATGCGTCAGTGATGGTTTTTGCTTGCAATGACGAAGCCCCCCCCCCCTCCCCACCAATTATCTACACTCGGTCAATAAGTCTACATGCAGGGACGCCTTAATATTTTTTGAGGCCCTGAGCCCCTACGCAAAAGTATGCCTTATCTACAACCCTTAAAAGAATACAGTACATAGCATACGCGTTGTCAAATACTCGTACAAACAATAACCCGAAACAAATTAAGGTGTATGACTTACAATCGCGTAAAACGGCTCGACCGACTCCTGTCTTTTAGCTGAATGAGTATTGAAGGTGTATAGTGGTAGGCCTAGGCCTATAACATGGACGATGGTCATTACATGTAGCCAGTTGTCATATCGTCCGAAATTCGCAGTTTCTTGGAGAATACAAACGGGGAAAAACATTTGACCGTTGCAATTATTCAGTCTGAGGAGAACGAGAGACGAGGTCCCCATTGTGATCGAGGCCCTGGGCTCGGGTACAGTTGACCAATGACTTCAGACGTCCCTGTCTACATGACTCATTCAGAGCTTTATTTGCGTTTATTGAATACACTCTATAACAAAACAAAACAAAAATAAACGTCGTACCGAGAAGAACGAGTTTCAGAAAAATAGAATGATTTATTTCAGAATTACCTAGTTCCAAAGTAACGAGCTCAATAAGGTGTTGACCCATCTCTAGCCTGGATACAAGCTGGCACACGACATGAAATAGAGTGATAAAGCACCCTAAAGATCTCCTGAGGTATTTCTTGCCAAATTTGCTACAATTGTCGGTCTAGGTCAGCAACATTCACTGCTACATGCAGTCGCCTTCCCATCATATCTCAGACATGCCCGATTGAAGAAAGATCTGGCTGGCCAAAGAAGCTGTAAGACAGTTCATAGCAACCGTGCCGCATGTAGTCTGGCATTATCTTGCTGAAAAATAAGGCAAAAAGAACGGTAGCAAAACAGTTCTCAGAATGTCGTCGACGTACCGCTGTGGTGTAAGTGTGCCTTTAATGACGACCAAAGTGGTCCGGCTATCAAAAGAAATGGCATCCCCTACTATAACTCCTGGTTGAGGACCAGTGTGGTGTGCAATAGGGAAAGCAGGATCGGCACGCTGCCCTGGACGTCTCCAGACACATCTTCAACGATCGTCAGGATAAAGTTGGAAACGGGATTCGTCGCTAAACACTATACGTCCCCAGTCAGCATGATTCCAAACTGATTGAGCCAAACACCACTGTAATCTGGCTCAGCAGTGTACAGGCGTGAGTGGCAGGTGGCGTAGCGGTCGGTACAAGCGTAAGTTTTATTCTATCAGCCGTCTGTGAATGGTCATGGTGGACACTCGTGAGCGGGCTGCACGTCTGATGGCTGATAATAATGAATCAGGCGCTGTGACAGCTGATATGACAATCAATCTTTCCTCCCTATCTGCTGTGATCTTAGGTCGACTGCTACCATCATGACGCTGAAATCTGCCATTGTCCAGCCATTCTTGCCAGCATCTTCTAATGGCCGCATCACTTCGACCCATATGACGAACGATTCTCTAATTTGCCCAACCTACCTCTTTCAATACAATGAAAAACTCTCTCAAACTCTAACAGTTGTTCGTAATGAGCTCGAATCCTGTGTGAGGCATTTTTCAGTCGCTGAAAGGTATCCTAAATCGCAATGCAGCAGAAATTTTGACCATCAAATTGAGAATTGCTTATTACAGATACTTGCTGAGTGCGCGGTTCCGATGCGCTGCGGCTCCCACTATTCATTCATTGGATACCAAATTTTAATTATTTGCATGTGCGATACAAAAGTCTCTGCATATGAAATTTTATTACAATCGGGAAGTTCCTTCTTGGTGCGTCGTTTTTTATGTTATAGAGTGTATTTTCCAATTGCCCATTTACATTAGGTTTAAAGATCAGCTAAGATTTGAATGGTTGCTTTACGTTAAACGAGATTGTCCTCAGAGGAAGTGGAAATTAAGATAATGTAGAACCATCCCAGAAGTAGTCCTCATCCTTTAACCCTGGCTCAAAATGAGAAGATCCGCCCACAATAACCCATATATACCTTTATTAATACAAATTTGTTTCTTAATTTGAAACGAAGGCCAGAAGACGATGTCACCAACTGAGTCGGAACTTCATTCTTCCCATCCACACCACAATGACATGAAAATTTTTAGCCGCAAAATATTTAACCCCTACTGTTTGATTTGATTTTGATTTTATTTAAACTTACGTCGCACTCTGAAGAAACACGAGGTGACAGACCCTTTAAGCTGGTTCAACTCGACATGGCGGGTCTTCAGTGGCACTAGGTTTTGACAAAGTATGCCAATAGTTCTTGGCCACTACCGCAAGCCCCTGTTGCTTGTTGATCGATAATCTTTACTTATTAGTACGAGACCCGAGCTCTATATCTTACAATTAAGAATTCATTGTTTTTACAATGAAATGGTGAAGCTGCCATTATTTGCTCATTCCATAAAACTATATATGCTCGCTCGCTGTTTCTCCAACTGTCTCTCTCTCTATATATATACAGGGACGTCTAAAGACTTCTTGAGGCTCTCGGCCTTATGCATGCCCTTATGTATGCAAAGGCTCTACCTGTGATCTTTAAAAGTAGACAGTATATATAGAATGCATTGTCAAATACTCGTACAAACGGTAATTTGACATATAAATGTGCGTGACCGATGGCCACATTTTGACTAAAGGAGTTGAATAAGTGTTTATAGTACTAGGCCTAGACCTAGATATGGACAACGGTCATTACATAATAATACAGTCTTAACACTTTTACTAGATGACAAGCAGTTTGAAATTCCCTACTTTTCGGATATTATTCACGGGAGTAATATTTGACCAAAAATATCCGAAGCATGATCTTATTAAGATAAACTCGAGAATGAAACGAGGCCCCCACTGAGAGGGTGAGCCCTGGGCCTGGGCCCAGTTGGTCCATTCTTTAAGACATCACTGTATATCTCGTATATATATAAGAGAGAGAGAAAGTATATATATATATATACGGAGAGAGAACAGTACACATATGTACTCTGTAAAGAAGATTATACTTTTTTAATCTCAATGGTTTTATCTTTTAATCGTTGGATCATGTCGTTTCTGCGTTGCTGGTGTCATGTATTACATTATCTTTTTTTGCCTATGCACAACAATGAGTCAAATTTCGAACACGAAAGAACTATATCGAAATTGTAAACATATTTTATTGAAATTATGAATTTTCTTAAAAATGTTTTTCGGTCGTACACAAAATCTGAAAAACACATCCAATGTGACTCATAATGACAGTTTCACTTTAGGCAACTTTTTGACAGTCAACTTGTATTCTGTCGCCATTCCTCTATTGTGAACAGGAGGGAGAATTCCTTTCACACGCACGAACACAAACTTGACTGAAAAGGGAGTGCCATTAGGAAAAAAGGAATGCCAGATTCCGAAGAATCAATAAAAAACTCCTTCATTTACAATACACAAATAGTCGCGTGTGAAGAGCTTAACGTCCATAGTATCCTCCTTAAGTATAGTCATTTAGTGGAGAGGAAAACATAGTTTCGAATGCCTGAAGGAGTACCGATAGACCACATGATTGTGTGCTCCTTCTGTTATGTGCAGCACAAGTTGGCTCGTATGAAAGAGCCCTATTTTGAATCACATTCTGATGGGGATTTGTCATCCTTCTCTCCACTTCCACACCTCGCCAACGTAAGGATTTTGAGCTCTCTTAGATTTTACGCACACCCAGTTCCTCTGCATGACAGTTTTTTGTTGAAAACCGAACTCCATGCACGGGTTCTCGACTAATTATTTCCTTTGGAGCAATAATGATTAATGTGTATCGATTTTATAATTACATATAACTTAATGACATAGATATTTAAATATCAGCTAGTTGAATTAATGAATAATTGTTATTTAAGAGAGAGAGAGGATCAACTAATTTTATTGTAATATAATTTAGTTATATTGTATGGTTATTATTTCATGAATTAATGATTAACTTTACATGTTTTAAGTATAGTAATTAATTGCTAATATTTCCGAATAATAAGTTAAATAAAGAAAGGTTCAAAAGTTCATTTTTGCAATAAAACCCCCTACAGATATTTATTTACTCGAAAAAGTTATACATCTCTTAAAAATGAAAAACATCGTAGACGCAGAAATTTTTTTTAAAAATAAATTATAATGTAGGCTTTGTAATTTACTGTGTATTTTGCGCTGCTTTTTATAATATGAGAGGAAAGATTTAATGCAAGTTTTAATAAACAAAAAGCAAGAGCGTGTATTTATTGAAATAAAAAAAGCCCATGTGTGTGGTTATTATGATGGTAATAACTATGGCAATTATGATGGTTTTCTTTACATCTTTCGTTATTAAAATTGTGACATTTAGTATAGAGTTCCTTTTTACTATGTATAATTAATAAAAAATTTTCTTTGATTTAAGTAGGATATTAACTATTATTAATTATTTACTTAAGGATTTAAGGAAAGGCTTTTTTTTTACTTTGAAAATATTTTGTACAAAATATACTACAAATCCTTTTACATTCTAAAATAAATATTATAACTTAGAGAGAAGCTAAGTTTTTTTTCTTCCTTTTCTTTAAAAATAACACTGAATGTAAATTTTAAAATTTTGTCTCATGCATGAAGGAAATTTGCTGAATTAATTCCAAGAATAATAAGAAAAACCTGGAAAATCTCTGACCCTATAATCATTCGAATTTCCGACATCGTTAAGAAGATCAACGTCTGAAGAAAAAGTTTGAAAGGCACTTTCAAGAAAGAAAAGTAAAATGTAGAAATAATCTTATTGGATAGAAGTTTTTTTTTTCTATTTCTAATGGAGTTTTGGATTGGAATTTTACCATTGCAAGTCTAGTCCCATTCCCCGAGAGCTGGTATCTTTTTCAAGTGTGGCACCATATAGGTGGTATATCAATCGCCGCAAGTAATTTTGACGCCCAGTTTCCACCCCCTGAGCTCTGGTGATTCAATTTTGCCGAGAGCAGCCAAGCCAAACATGCACTCTAGAGATCTTTTATAAGTAATCGTAATCAATTTTGCATAGTCATACATGGACGCTGTCGATTTTTTGCATCTTGAAAAATCACCAACTCGATGATTGAGGCAAAATAACTTTGTTCACGTAATTAAAAAAGTGAGCGATTTTCTACACTACTATGAAAATAAATGATCGTATAAGATGATCGAATCATTTTACAGAAAAGTTTTTAAGGATTCGCGATTGTAACAGAATTTTGCTGCGTAACAGAAAGTGAATATTGAAAAAAAAAATCTACTAATGTTAAAGCAATGTCTCCGAATTAGGGTTTGCAATCCCGTGTCATATTTTCAATCCCGGGATTTCGGGATTACATTATCCAAATCCCGGGATTACGATTAGACTATTTATTAAAAATACATATTAGCATAGTTGAAATTCCATAATAAAACTGAAAATATAATTAAAAATTAATTTAATATTATTTTAATGACACAAAAAAGTTAATTCATCATAAAAAACAAATAAAAATAGTACATAATGATATTTTTTTTAAAAAAAGCATTTCTTCATTTATTGTGTTTCTGTAAATAAGCTTATAAAAACACACGTTGGAACGGCTTCTTATTTTTGTTACAAATTGTCCAGCCGTAGAAAATGCACGTTCGAATTCTTTATTAGTAGGTATCTTCGTCATTAAATAGTAGTATGTTCTTTTCAAGTAGTCACCACGTCTCCCTCCATTTTCAAAAAAAGAGGCATTTCTTTCAGAATTTTTTATGAGTGTGTCTCAAATCTAATAGACTGCTTTGGTGCATATACCTCTTTGATAACTCTATTTAGCTTAGGGTTTGCAATCCCGTGTCATATTTTCAAATCTGAGATTTCGGGATTACATTATCCAAATCCCGGGATTGTTCCCGGGAATAGGATTGGACTATTTATTAAAAATACTTACATATTAGCATAGTTGAAATTGCATAATAAAACTGAAAATATGATTAAAAATTGATTTAATATTATTTTAATGAAACAAATAAAAAAATTAATTCATCCTAAAAAACAAATGAAAAAAGAACAAAATGTTTTAATAAAGTAAAATGCTTTTTTTTTTTAAATTTCATTAGAAATTTTTTTTAAAAAAGCATTTTTTCATTTCTTGTGTTTCTGTAAATAAGCTTATAAAAACACAGATCCTCCAGCGTTTCATCGTTGGAACGGCTTCTTATTTTTGTTACAAATTGTCCTGCCGTAGAATATGCACGTTCGAATTTTACTATAGGATAGGATTACTACTTTAAATAGGAGTATGTTCTTTTCAGGTAGTCACCACATCTCCCTCCATTTTCAAAAAAGAGATATTTCTTTTTGAATTTTTGATGAGAGTGTCTCAAATCTAATAGACTGTATATACCTCTTTGATAACTTTATTTAGTTCTTCTGCTACACTTAATGGTTTTTGTATATAAATTGATCCAGTTATTGAATCAGAATGTGAATCAATTTCAAGTGTTACCTCATTTGAAATTGAAGATCCAGTTGCATGAGCTGTTAGTAATGCAATGGGATTTGAAGTGCCTTAAGTCTTCCAAGGAGGTCCGCTATTAATTAACGGCATTTAATTTATAGCGGAACTGTGACAAAATCTATTGTTGTGATTTTGCTTATATTATTGGGTAAACATTGCAGTGAGCCACTTAGATCTTTGTGAAATTCTCCCATACTGTTCATATATATATTTTTTTTTACATATAGCACTTATAATTGCATTACTAACATTTAATAATATGCACCAATGCAGTCTATTAGATTTGAGACACTCTCATCAAAAATTCAAAAAGAAATGTCTCTTTTTTTGAAAATGGAGGGAGACGTGGTGATTACCTGAAAAGAACATACTCCTATTTAATGACGATAATACCTACTAGTAAAATCCGAAGGTGCATTTTCTTCGACAGGACAATGTGTAACAAAAAATAAGAAGCTGTTTCAAAGATGAAACGCCGGAGGAGCTGTGTTTTTATAAGCGTATTTACAAAAAACATAAGAAATGAAGAAATGCTTTTTTTAAAATTTTACTATGTACTATTTTTATTTGTTTCATTAAAATAATATTAAATCAGTTTTTAATTATATTTTCAATTTTATTATGCAATTTCAACTATGCTAATATGTTAGTATTTTTAATAAATAGCTCAATCCTAATTCCGGGACGAATCCCGAAACCCCGGGATTGAAAATATGACACGGGATTGCAAACCCTAGTTAAAATCAAGTACATTTTGGTTCTATGTGCACGTTATTATTGTTGAAAAATATATGTACTTTTTTGAAGAAAGTTTCTTTAAAAAGAAAAAATTGGTATCAACAAAGAACATGAACTGATTGGCTGAAAACACGTCATTGCAGCTATCATGTGACTATGACGTCACATGAATTTAGCTCATAGAAATAAAAAGGTGCCAAAATATGGTATTTATGCATAGGAAACTGACAACAAAACCGTTGCCATAAAGTGCAAACAATTTTCTGCATAGGAAATTTGTGATAAGAAAAATAAATGTTGCTTTTCCATTTAGCACAAGTGATTTACTAAAAATCAAATCTTCACAAATTCTAGTTTCATCTTGAGTAGTGTAGTTATTTCATCTATTAGCCCTTTGTACAATGTTAATTTTTATTTATGATTGCACATGACCTATAACTGTATAAAGCTACATAGAAGAGATTTTGAAATTCGAAATGGATTAGGGTTAATGCTTACGAATTCATTTATTTGTATTGTTTCGTTGGCAGTTGTATCTACATCACAATAAGAATGTCGCATGCCTGGCATAGGCTTTTAATCTTAAATTTAAGGAATAAGATGAAATTTTCTTATCAGCAGGGGAATTGTCATTTCCTCCCCACTGACTCAGTTGGAAATGAAAAATGTCAAAAGGTCAAGTAATGCAATTTGTCTTACAATGGTCCAATTTTGTCAAGAAGCAAATTGCAGCATTACAAATGCAATTACAGTAATTCACAGTTAAGTCGCAGCATGCTTCTGGTGTGGAATGCATTCAGATCTCTTTCCTGAAAGGTTGCATTATCTAGCGAAGTCATTTCACTCATTAATCGGAAGTGCTTCTGTAAAATGACTTGAGTGAGCTGACAGATGAATTTAGCAATTCATAATAGGAAGAAAGTCATTTATATATATAAATGAAGAATATTGCACTTTTTCGTAGGATTAAACAATTCAAAAATTTCAAATTTCTTTTTTTAAGGGGAGGGGGAGTGAAGTTTTTAAATGAGTTGTGTAAAAGTCAAGTCAACGTTAAATTTGATGTTGTAAGAGGGAAAAAACATCAAAACTCCACACAATTTTCTTCCAATTTTAAGATTAAAGGAATCTCAAACTATAGAAAAAATAACATCATTTAAAGAATTAAAAAATGAAAGCAAATAATGTTAAGTATTTTTACCAAATTTAAGTTTCAAGATGTAAGAAATCTGAAACTACAGGGGGCAAAACCTATATGAAAAAAAAATGGATGTTTGTATAGATGACCTCGCTTCACTCACAACACCGTTCAACTTATCACTATGAAACTTGGCATGTATATGTATTTTTCCTGGAGAAGGTTTTTGTGCTATCATCTTTGTTGCAGCTCCTTACCAGGTGGCGCTATAGTATATAAACTTCTGCAGCATTCAATTAATCACCAAGTTACCAACAGGGTCGCCAACTTGTCACTATTGCCAACATTTCGCTATGTTTCCCATTAAAAATCGCCCTTATAATGTAAGGAACGGCGTTGTTGGCGAATATTCTAATTTTAACATAAAAAAATACAACAGATAGTAATATTAACGTATTACACATCCAGGTGTTAATTATTTACACTACACAAATTATTACACAAAATTTGTAACAATGCGTTACTGAGCAGAGATCAGCTTAGGAAGGTGTTTTCAAAAAACGACCCACAAGAAAGTTACGGAGGTGTTATAAATTTTTTAAAAAAATCCTTTATATCAGCTATTACACCTACAGACTTAAAATTTAGTAAATGCAATTTTATGTCCAGCTGAAATATGCAAAAGGCTCTTTTTTTTGTTTGTTTAATTTGCAATTCACGTAAAATTAAATCATTAAAAACTTCTTTGTCCTTCAATTTGTATTGTTTAATGTTTCGATTTACCCGTGCAAGAACGAGTATACCAGTTAGCATTATATAAAGTGCTTATAATTGAATTATGCTTATTATACGCTTATAATTGAAATTTCTGATTGTTTATGAAAGTAGTACTTTGAAGCGACAGGAGAACTATTGGCGATGGACCTCGTAATTTTTAATGAGGGTCAAGGGACGAGGACGATACCAGAGTTGGCATTCCCCTCTCCAGACTTCCACACCATGCCAACAAGAGAATTTTGGTCTTCTACTAATTTAACGGAAATCAGCTTCTCAACAAGGGAGAGCCTTAGTGGCTCCAGGACTCCACAGTTTCAAATTTCTGAAACAATTAAATAAAAAATATTTTTTCAAGAATTTATTTTAAAGCGTAGCTATACAATGCCTAGGAGCGAAATAAGAATTCAAAAATTAACCGTAAATTTTGTTACTGAGAAATATCAAAATTTAAGGGTAGGTTTGCATAAATGACTTAGTCTGTTAACAAGTTGTATGGATGAACACCGTTGCAGAGACCAGTTGCACTCCTTTATGGCAATAGATTTCCAGGAGTGCAATGTTGCTTCCCACAGTATAATGCACCATATCATAAAAAATGAATCTTCAAGAAGTGGTTCGAGGAGCATTCTGGCGAATTTCATATCATGCCCAAGCCTCCGAATTCACCTGACACGAATCCAATCAAATATTCTTCGTTCCTCCTGAAAAACCGAATTCTTGCTGCTAAGATGCCACTTCGCAGGAGTTGCTGAGTGCTTGGAGTTGCTGAGTGCTTGGAGTTGCTGAGTCCTTGGAGTTGCTGAGTGCTTGGTACCAGATGCCTCAGACTCCCTAGTAGCACCTTGTGGAGTCAATAACTCGCCGGATGTTGACGATTTTGAGGACGATAGATGGTCCTATTTCACATTAAACAGGTAATCATAATGTATCTGTTTAATAGGAAGTAGAACCAAGTTCTTCAATGTATATTTTACTATGTGACAATGTATCGCCTTTTTTAAGAATTGATAAAATTTAAAATACTTTATTCGATAATCAGTTTGCAAGTGTTCAATTACTTATCAGTATTATTTATCATAAATATCCTATCAATACTCTTTACGGGATATGTCAGTGGCGTAATGGAGAATATTAGGCCCCACCCCCCGGGAAAGTCAGGTTTTGGGTCCCAAGTTGGATCTTACAAAAGATCGCAGCATAGGCTTTGACCCCCTTAGAATCCTGCCCCCCCCCCGCATCATGGGAGTTGCGGGGTTGTACGTTACGCCACTGGGTTATGTTGAAAAACTACAAATAGTAAAACTTGAAATGGGCTCAATTCATGATGGTCTCATGATAAAGGCAAACACGTTTTATCTATTGATTTTAAAGCAGACATTAAGCTAATTGTACTTGCTGTTCTATTTGTAAAACTTAGATAAAATTTCAAATTTCATAATTGGATTAATATGTTTAAATGTGTGGTGACCTGTAGCCATCCCTTACGTTAATACCTTCCTGTCTATCTGAAAACCCAGATAGATGTGTAGGAGGAACTAAATGATCTAAAGACATTATTCCAATTCAAACTGATTTATTGATTCTTATCAGTATTAAGAACAGACACAACACAATTCTAATTAAGGTATATAAACTAGGGTAGAGTGCAGAGGGGAGGAATAAATACGGAGATAATATTGCAGAATTTCAACTGAATCTAAGATAGCTTAAACGCGCACATTTACAACTTCGCATCACACTAATAATCATAATTTACTTAATCTAAATCACAGTATCTGATGTTTTAATGCTTCCGTTCCTTCACGGCGAATTTCAGGCACTATCTTTAATTGGATGAATCGACGATGACTCCACGCTCCGTAATATTTACTTTTACTGCTTTTCAATCTACAAATCCAATTCTCTTTTCGCACATCAAACGTATCAACCTCGCTTAACTTGTCAACAGCTACGTGTCGACCTCTCACTCTCTTCACTTTACTTAAATTAACTTGACTTCTCACTTCCTCTTACTTAGCTCTCTTCAACTCGCGAAAACCGAATTTATGTAATATTCCTTATTTACATAAATCACGTTTGGCTTCTCGATGAAGGTGGTTGAAATAAATAATTTGATTTAAAGAGAAAAAGAAGAGATTAGTGAAAACCCGTATAGATCCGTCACCCAAATGTTATAAAAAATAATTTCTTCAAAAAGATTTTTTAAAATTAAAAAAAAAATCCTAGTTACCGTCTACTTTCAAATAAAATGCATTTTGTACACATATGTACTTTTTAAGAGAAAGTTTCTGCAAAGAGCAAAAGTTGGCAACAACGAAGCGTGTGAACTGATTAGCTGGAAAAACAAGATAGCTTTTATCGTGTGATTATGACGTCATGCGAGTTTTTGAACTGATTGGCTAGAATCACGTTGTTATTATTATCATGTGACTGTGACGTCACAAAGATTGAACCCATTCATTTGACGCAAAGAACAAATGCACTTTTCTCGTTGGAATTTTTTTAAAAGATTAAATATGATGCATTCAAAAGGAACTTAGTTAAGATTTTTGTTTATATAAATACATCATGACTCAATTTCTGATAGAATTGCCAAAAATCACGAAATTTATCATTCGTAAATTATGTATTTTATCAATATTTGTCATGTTTTGTAACAGTGAAGCCCATTTTGATACAAAACATTGCACTAATTTTAATATCTGACTCAACATTTATAAAAATTTATTCTAAATTTTCATTAATCATGGTATTTTTTTCAATCTTTTGTCATAAATCGTTCAGTAAAATATTAGGAACTGCTTCGTGTTATGCTTAGTTAAAGTCATCATGTGGTATTTGTAGAACTTAGAAACCTGTCGGAGCTTAAGTGTAGTATTCCCACTTGACTAAGTCTCACAATAACAAAAACCGCTGCCATTAGCCGTCGAGTAGCTGGCTTCACATCAAGGGTACCCAACTTCCACCTTTTTTCCCTTGCTTGTTAGGCACCTGAATAATTTTAAGCCTGTGGACTCCCGTATACGCAAACTTACATAATACAAGGGTGAGTCAGAAAACAGGTTTCCCCTGTCGACTGTGGTCAGAGTTGTGTATGAAAGTCAAAACATAAAATGAGACATTAAAGATAGGACATTATTTTATTTTCTCGCATAAGTACTAAGTACATTGAGACATTTGATAAGCATCAAAAAGCCTTCCAGGAAAAACTAAGTGCTTTGCGTACGAAAGAAGCGTTCAACGGTTTGTTTGATTTCAGCAATGCTTCCAAAGCGCCTTCAGGCGAAATTCTTCTTCAAAGCCAGAAACAGATAAAAGTCACTTGGTGCAAGATCAGGACTGTATGGCGATGGTGTAAGTGCTCCCAACCAAAGTTGCAAAATGGTTTTGCGTCGCCGTCGTCGAGTGTGGTCTCACATTGTCATCCAACACTAGAACGCCAGATTTGAGAAGCCCCGGTCACTTTTTCCGAATCGCCTCTTTCAATCTCGACGGGGTGTCACAGTACCGCTTAGCATTGATGGTTCTAACCTCCAAAAAGTCCACGCAAAAATAAACGCTTCTTCCGTATGCAAAGCCCTGAGTTTTCCTGTAGGGTATTTTGAACCTTCCCAAGCAGTATGACAAAAGTCTAAATCTACTTGGTACTTATGTGGAAAAATATGTTTGGAATGTTCATGTGTGGAAAATGTTACGTCTTATCTTTAGTAAAATTAGTCTATAAAATATATAAATGGCGGAAGTTCAGATACACACCTCTGCTCACCTTAGATGCCAAATCTGCTTGTCGATATTTATAGAGAGTAATGTGTAATTCACTAGAACAATAACACTCAGTGAACACGATACTGAAGATACCAAATATTCCTTATAGAATAAAAAGGAAGCTTCTTAATAAATGACTTTTTTTTTATTAGTTGGAGCTTAAATAATGATTTGCTCTCAGAAAATGTTTTATGGACGGAAATTTATAAAGTTCCCTTAACTAAAAAAAGTTCCGGGCAATAAAAATGTGTTCTGAAATTGAACTTACGGATTTTTCTACGACACAAAAATTTTATTATTATCCAATTATTCTTTTAAAAAATAATTTCTCATAAGCCTTTACTTAGTTCATGTTATGAACTACAGAAATATATTCTCTTGTAGCCTACTTCAAACCCATTTAGGCGAAACGCTACTCAGTGATTTTAAGGCTGTCTTTCCTTAATATCTCGGAGAAGATCTCAAAACTAAGACATATTTTCAAATAGAAAAAAAAATTCCTAATCTTAAAATAAGTTCACTGATTATAATACGCATATCCCTTTATAATAATGTGGCATTATAATATTGAAATATATTTAATAAATATGCCATATTTTACTTAAGCAAGTAAATTAAAAATTAATTGTTACATTCATAAAACATTAAACTATATATAAACAATTATTGAAACATACACACAAAAAAGGTTCGATTTAAACAGAAATTTATCATTATATATATTCTTCACGCCGTATTGCATTCTTTCAAGTCAAAACAAATCAACAAACGCCACTGTAGTAGCGTCAAGTTTAGATTGTTTTCAAAGAGGTGCATAGAAACAAAGTTTGGAATCATAAAGTTATCTTAATTAGAACAAATGAAATCAAAACTAAAAATGCGAAAGAGTTATTCATATACCAGAGATTAAAAAAAAGGCATGTACATCTAACAATTGAATTCCAACATCATTCTTTTCTATATCTTTCTCTCGCTTCTTTTTTCCATTGTAAAAATTCTTCTCGACCACACTGACAATCACCCTTTTATTCTTTCGCCCACAAAAGACTCATTCTTTTCACTCTAAATATTCACAGTCAACCAGTCTCACCCTTTTTCTCTTTTCTTTGTCTTTTATTTTACTATAAAATAACAACCTCCAAAGCACACACGAGGAACGAATCACCAAGTCGTCTCTAGTTCCAATAGTTCTTTTCCTCTCTACACTAGACAGAGAAAAAAAATTGCGTAATCCGATACACCACATCTATTCATGCAAACGAAAAGCCCAGACCGACCGATCTTTTGCAAATTCCTACACACACACGCACAAGCACACACAAGTGTGGTGAAACAAAACTTGGCGAAAAGCAGCAACTCGCCAGACGTGGCCGCGTTGAAAATAAAATACGATATTTTTCGGCGTAAGAGAAGTAAAAAAAGAAGAAGAAACTCAACAAGAAAAAAAAAAGAAAGAATATTTCTGGTCCCTTTTCTCCCCCCCAAGGGCCCGAAAGGAAGACGTGAAACTCTTGCCAAAAGAAAATCGAGAGATCTTCGATGAATAATTTATGCAGCAGTCCCTCTGGAGAACTCGATAGGTCCTCTAGCAAAGAGACCGCCTCGGTTGGAACAGCAAAAGAAAATGTCTGAAGGGAAATGGGTACTTATTAATGAAGACGATGCGTAATTCCGATAAGTACCTCCATACCTTTTCCTCTACAGACAGTTTATAATGTTTGAGGATGGGCTATTACAGTTGTCAGGTATCTTGCCATTCCAGACTTACAGATTAATCACAATTCCATTAGAAAGACGAGTTTCTTGTTTGGACGGAGCTAGATTTCATTTCTTTTTGCTGGTAGGGAGTGTTTTGAGAGTGACGTATGCTCGCAGAGAGTGTTGCCATTATTCGAAATATAAAAAAAAGAATGAAATTGGGTATCTGATAAAAAAACATGTATAGAATATGTTTTGTGTTTTTAATAATAACTTTTTTTAATGAATATAACGTAATGGTAAAGCATTTTACATTTTACCAATCCGTATCTAATGAAATATATTTGAATATATCTTTCTTACAATCATCACTATGGCTTACTGAGAATATTTTTGAAGCGCCTCATCTATTCCCTCTCCGGCGTATAACGCTCACATTTAATACAAAAAAAAAGATCGAAATTTATGGCACGTGTTATACGCAGGGGATATAAAATACAGCTTTAAAAATAAAGAAAAGATGAGCATAAACCAATTAGATATCTTTATATATCCAAATACTGTTCATTTAAGAGAAATATCACAGCTAAAATACTTTCAACAATGAGATAATAATGCGATCAAAAGATTGAGAATAAGAGATAATAATATCTCGTTCTCAGTCTTTTGCTCATATACAGTGGCGCACACAAGAGGGGTGTCTTGAGGGTCCAGACACCCCCAAAGCCCTTGATTTTTTTTTCGATTGGTAATAATCCTATAAATATATAATGTAAGATTTAATTAAGCACTTGTAATTAACTATTTATTTTATTAATTAATGCTAATTATTAATTCAATAATTTATTTTTTACTGTTTTTGTTAATAAAATCAACAAAATCAAAAGAATCAATTGGTGTTGTCTTGAGATATGATACGAGTTGGGGGACTTTCGACCATAGACTCCACCCTTGAAAATTTTTTGTGTGCGCTACTGCTCATATATAACATATTTTGTCGTAGAAGAAACGGAATGTGTTCCTTTACTTGAAAGTATATTAACCATGCAGCATTTTACTAAAAAATTATGCTTTAATGAGCAGAGGAGACATACGTTAAGTCTGTCAAGACTCAAAGTGCTCAAGTGTGCATGAATATGGATGTTATGTGAGTAAATCTCCAGATGAGGTCCGTCGCCAATATATATCATGTTCCTCATAAGTCTGCATTAATTATTCATAGATCAATTAATAAACTGAAATGAAGAATAATTTCAAGAAAATTTTCAAATGTTGCATGTTGTAACAATAAAAATTAAAGATAAATAAAAAAAATTAACAACTTTTGCTCGAAATGACAGTCAATAATACATAAAAGGAAACGATAATAAAAACTGATGAAATCTTGCTAAACGTTAAACTTAAATTTAACTAAAACTACGTTATATCACAGATGTTAATGTCAGCACTGTTAATATTGCAATTATAGATTTTTGCTGTTAAGGGCAATTTTATATGGGTATGATTCCTGTAATTCATCGCTAAAATATATCACATTTTACTGGGATAGGTTTACCAGGATTGTAGAATGCTGAAAGAATAGACAATGGTTCCTCTATCAAAGACTATAATATGGATCATCATCAAGTGCAAAAAAAGAAGTTTTTAAATGTAAAAGTCCTGGAATCGTAAGAACTTCGGACTGTGAAAATGCTATTATAGAGCTCTAAGATCCACTTTAATTGTTATGTGATACATTTCAATGGTGTGTGTTTATAATATATATAACAATTATATAACAATTAACCCCTTGTGTACCATGTAACTACTAGTGGATACTATGTATAGGGCAAAATCCCATTGTAACCTCATGTGGATACATGGCTTATTTAGATGTACAACCAGTGTAACAAGCACAGGAAACATTATTAGGTAGATCTTCTTTTACTGGAATGTATAAAAATACAAAAGTTAAATTAAAGAATGTCTGCGTTACAAAATTTTTTTAAAAAATAGGAAAATTAGAATCCAAATTACAAATCTTTGTGAAATTTCTCGAAATGTTCCTCGGAACAAAAAGCTTTTCCACATACGTTACAAAAGTGTATTGTCATTTTTGTTCGATTTCTTCATTTTCTTAGTCACCAATACATAAATCCGTATCGGAGTCACTGTCATATTCATCGGTTTCCGGAAAATATTCTGATTCAGTGTCACTTTCGTTGAAATCCAACGATGATGCCATATCGGCAGGAAAAAATAAAAAAATAAAAGCAACAGAAATAATCATACAAACATTAGAAAGCAAAATGAAACACCAGCGAATGTGCACCTTATTCATCATCAAAAGGAAAGAGGAAATGTGTGTCGTAACGTCAAGCCAAGGCCACCTTAAAGAACATCGTAACGACAAGCCAAAGCCCCCTTTGATTCAGACGGCCTTGGTCAAGCTCAGTATCACCAGAAAACCTGAGATTTGCGCGCGCCCTAGATAGAGCAATCTGGTACGCAAGGGGATAAAATGTATGTATTACCTTCATCATGCATAATGATGAATTCCAAGACTTGGTTTCACATAAACCATCCCACAGAAAAAAGTGAGCTGTCGCACAAACTTTGTCTCGATCTCAACCCGCTGGTGAATATTAGGAGAGAAAGGTATCCGGTGATCAGGAACGTCTTAAGGCATGGGCTAACTGGGCCCAGGACCTAGCCTTCTGGGGGAGGGGCTTCGTTTCGATCTCGACTCAATCTTAATAAGATTATGATTCGAATAATTTTAACGGTCAAATAATACTCCGGTACATATTCTCCGAAAAACAGGGAATTTCAAACTGCATGTCAACTGGCAAGAGTGGTAAGACTGTATTATTATGTGAAGGCCGTTGTCCATTTCAAAATAAACAATCATAAAACTCATTTAGTCAAAACGCGACCATCGGTCGAGCCGGTTTGTGAGATAGTGAGTCGCACTCATTTATTTGTTTCAAATTACCTTTTGTAAGGGTACTTGACAATGCATACTATATACTATCAACTTTTAAAGATCACAGGTAGGACCTTTTATATAGGGGCCAAAGCCTCAAAAAATCTTAAGATTTCTCTGGGCCCAGGGCCTAAAGAAGTCTCCTGCCGGTGTCCCGTACTAAAAGGGGTCATCCGAGCTTGGTGAGAACACCAGCTCACGTCTAAACATTCAGGGAGAGAATTTTTCGAAATCCTTGCTGAAAGAAAGATTCTATTTGCTAAAAAGGTGGACGTATCTAGTTGCACAATATGACATACGAATACGACTTTACGAAGATCTTAGACCAAAAATGTAATGGAGGAATAACTATTTTCTTACAAAGAAATTAAAGCGCCAGAGGTACCTTAAAGCAAAAACATTGCAACTCATAACGGCAACAGACGAATTCTTTATATTGCGGAGAATATTTTTGACTTTGAAGAATCTTCCAACCACCAGAATGAACATGTATATGCAAGAAATGTCCAAGAAGCTTAAAAAAGATAACATGCGTGCAGAGAGCTTGTCATCTGGCTTCCGTAATGGCATCTCAGAGATTCATTTTTGTCAGAAATAAGGGAAGACCCCATCAAAAGTTTATCTAAGCACTATCATCGAACACTGACCTCTTAAGACTCGTTGCGGCCCTGGGCACAAAGAAGAAATTTTGAGGCCATGGGCTCCTATGAAAAAGTAGGCCCTACCTTAGACCTTTAAAAGTAGACAGTATGCAGCCTGCATTGTCAAATATTCGTACAGACGGTAATTTGAAATAACTAAATCAATGTACACGACTCAAAAACTTAGGCCCACTCTGGCTTGACCGATGGCTGCTTTTTCACTAAATGAGTTGAATGATTTTTTATAATATTAGGCCTAGGACTAGACATGAAAAACGCGCGGTTATCACATAATTTTTCAATCTTACCACTTGTCCGCCACACGAGACTAATAAAGACTCTTGCTTTTAAAAACTTAACAACTTTAATGTTGCGTATAAAAGATATAAACAATGCCAGAAGCTTTGTGCGGCGAGAACCTCTCGTAGCGAGGGACAGTACAGGAACTGAGCATTCCAAACAGATCATATTACACTAACAGCTCGAAGCAAACAACATGTTGCCATCGCGCAAAAGATAAATACAGTCGATGGCGTTGGTAAAAAGCACAACAAAACTCATTATTGTACAGAAAATACATATGAAATACAACTTGCAAATAATAATAATAATAATAATTTAATAGAAATTAAGTATCATATATAAATGAAAACATACAAGCCCATTAAATAATAAAAATACAGTTAGAATAATATAATAAATATATTATAAACTATTGAGGTAGTGCATTCCTCCATAATTTATAGGCTAAAGAGGCTTAAAGCCCGTGCAAAGTCAGGAGGTGATAATTTTGAGAAAAAGTGCAATATGTTAAATTTAAAAGTAAAATGAAACGTAAAGAAGATTTAGTTTTAAATCTAATAACAATGTTCCTTATTTTAACTCCTTTGTACACAGTGAGCACAAACGATGGACCCAATTTTAAAAAAATCATAGTTTCGAAACTACAGCATATATCACAAGAAGTGATACATGAATGTAAAGAAGAATGTACCAAGGGTTTTTTTTTCACCAATGATCAACGACACATTCAAGATCGTTGTGATTGAAATCCAAACAGGGCGACAATGACCGAGAAGAGTCTCTGCATATTGGACAGAGGCGTATAGCTACGGCCGTATCAACCGTATCAATAATTCGGCGGCCCCAAGCTACAGGAGCCCTAACATGTGTAAAATTCTGATACCTTAAAAAAAACTTTAATTAATGTGTTATTTTTATTTATTTTCCAAAAAGTGGGGCCCCTAAGGAATTTCAATATAGTGCCCACTAAAGACTAACTACGCCAGTGGTATTAGAGTATGCACGGATTTTTTCAGTTATTTAGGTACAACGTGTATTTAGAAATCGCTACGGAAACGAAGCATGAGAGCATTCTGCGATGGTATCATCAATTTAAGAAAACAGGTTGCTTGTGTAAAAAGAAAAGCAGCGCCACCCAAGTGTCTCTGAAGAAGCAGTGGAGAGGGTGAGCCAGAGTTTTGTTCGAAATCCACGGAAATCTACTACAGTTGCCGTCTGTAAACTTGGAATGCCCTGAAAACGGTGCAGAAAATTTCACGAAAAAAGTTAAATTTGAAGCCGTATCATTTGCAATTAACATAACACATAACAGAGGACAAGTAAACATGTGTACATCAATATAAACCATTGATAGAGTGATGTTACGAAATGTAGGGAACAAATTGGATTACTGATTGGACGTATGTCAAGTAACAAGAGGGTCACACATAGAACACATTAGTAACAGAGGGGAAAAAAACTTGTTATATTTCTCTTTACACTTGTATCACTTATTGTTAATGTGTGCAGTAGTTTCGATAGTATGATTTTTTAAAACCAAATTCATCATTTGTGCTCGCCTTGTTTAATTGTTTTAGAATCATGACAAGACTAGGAACTAAAAAGTGATAGTTTATAACAATTCAGGAACAATTAAAACTTGTGTCCTGGTTTATGGGAGTTTAGTGTATCAATTTTATTTATAGAAAAATATGTCGGGTTTTCGATTAGTTCGGGTTAGAAATTCTTTGCCAAGTTATTAGAAAACTAGCAATTATTAGAATTGCTAGTTTTCTAACTTGGCAAAGAATTTTATTTTTTCTCGCAGCTCGAAGGTCAGAGTTTATGCAGCATTCAAAGTCTGTCTCAAAATAAGATAGCTAAATTATTTAAGTGCATTTTTGCAGCATGTCCCCAAATAGAGGAGGCAGAGTTCAGGACCTAATCTGAGAACCAAAGTATAGAGAAGCAGTTTATTCCGTCTACTTAAAACAGATTCACGTGAAACTAAGAAAAACAATTTATGGGTAGTATTAAATTAAAAACTATTACTATTAGTATTAAGTTAAAATTTCTTTTTGACGAGTGTAATGTACTGCCCGAAAGTGAGTTTCTTATGTAAGAAAATACAATAGTGTTTTGGCGATAATATATTTCGACTTTATAAGTTTAGCCTGCCTATATGGAGAAAAAAGAACTCATTCTTTTCTGAACAAAATCGTTTCACAGTTTGATTTTTATACTGTAATAGAATTGGGATTCAGTTTCATATGTCAAAGTGATAAATTGAGTACATTTTTGTAAAATTTCTAATTTTTAAAGCCATTCTATTATAAACTAAAATTTGAGCTATATTTTTACGAGTTCATATTAATAACATAACACACAGTTGAATGTGTATTTTTTAGTAAAACATTATTCTCTGAAATTAAAATGTAAAACCCGCAAGCGAAATTGAAATATTTGATTAAATTAACATCTAACTTAATAAATAACAAAAATATTAGACAATAAGGTTTCCACAAATTTATTATTAAGCACAAATTTGGAATGGAAGTGGAATATTTTTCAAAATCGTTTGTCTCTCAAACGTACCCAGAACAAGGTCATAATAAAAATAATAGTTTGGAGGTTTTAACGCTAAAAGAGAACGCCCAATAAATGTCTTAAAATATTGAATAGTTTGACCGTTTACAATGGGGTCGATTCATCACTAGAGGGCGCTGCGATCGTTTGACATTCATCACGTGATTATCAACGTGCTATCAAGTAAACAATAATAGCTGATTGTATTACACTTGTGGGTTTTGCGCTTTCTTTCGAATTTGCTTACATTATTATTTTATATTCCTTAAAGTTTTTTAGTTCCCTTAAATGTTTTTAATATATTTTCTAGGCTTTTGCTTTTCGTATAGTAATTAAATATGTACAAGTCTTAGTTTATAGTATTATATTTAAACTTAGTTTATACTTTTGTTCCTTGACTTCAAGCTTTGCGTTTTTGTATACTTTTAGGCTTAGTAATTAGTTTGTCAGCCACATGGTGTTTCAAAAAATTATGCATCATTCAATTGAACAAAATCCTGTTAACTTAAAAGTTAAGTATTAAAGTGTAGAACAGGGGACAAACACTTGGCGATGTCAATTTTTTTGACGAACCGGAATCGATCGCCAAGCAACCTAATTTAGCAATAGGTGTTCCGAAAATTTACGAATTGTAATTTTGCAATAAAAATAGAAATATTAATGTGAAATTAAAAAAAAATATTTATAAAGCTATCAGTAATGCATATAAAAATATATAAATTATTTGTTTTTTTAAGTTAAAGGAAAGAAAGGATTTCATTTTGGTATATGACAGTCCATGCAAATTCGAAAATGCCGCCAA
Organism: Trichonephila clavata; assembly: GCA_019973975.1. Classification (NCBI taxonomy): domain Eukaryota; kingdom Metazoa; phylum Arthropoda; class Arachnida; order Araneae; family Nephilidae; genus Trichonephila; species Trichonephila clavata. Next base: position 52,451 of record BMAO01028813.1, read on the forward strand.
AATACTCAGTCGAATCAAACACGCGGCTATTTGCTTAGCCCACCATCATGTGATTATGACGTCAGATGAATCGAGTCCATTCATTTCATGGTAAAAATTTATATATTTGTCATTGTCATAGAATATTTCTGAAAATTAAGTTCATTTGTGGTGAAAGCAAGCATTAAAGATGGCATACATATAAATAAGCGCAATACACACTTTCTAATGTATTCTTGTGACATCGTCAATGCGTGCTTTCACCGGTAATGTCTTTTCCAAATACATAAACATACGCATTTTATTTTATGCATTCTGTAGAGACATTTTTCAATCTGATTACGTGTTCCGAATTTGGATTAATATTAAGCGAAAAGATAACCTTAAATTTCAAGTGTTTAGACTTTGAAAAATAAAGGACTGTTCTAACAAGACATTGAAAAATTATCATGAAACCGACGTAGAATAATTTCAACCTACACATTTACCTCCCAGCACTCTACATCATTTGCTGAAATTATTTGTAAAAATATATTCCACCCGTTCAATGAGGCATGAAGTAATGAGAGCTTAGACAGCATTAATGATGCATGCAGAGATGGTAGTTAATGGCAGTTAAAACTAATGGCATAGAAAATAAAGGAAGTTGGAAATGTTTGAATAAAAATTATATATAAGTGAAAAAATAATCATATATTTATATAATTTATTCCATTTGATCTTTAAACCTCGCATCTAAATTGTTTTGATATGATATCTCTAGTGTGTGTATTAAAAATAATCTTAGAAAATAATTTTTTTTTAAGGAAAGATCTTTTTTACATTAGAGCTATTTCTTTTACTCGGTCGACTGAAGAATTTAGTTACTTTGCCTGCCTTTTATGTTAAAGTATCGGCAACCTAGCTCTTACAACCTGTTATTCAGAAATCGCTGAATTAAACTTTGTAAATTAGTTTTTGCTGACAATATATTTCTTAATTATATTTGAAAAGTACAAATTGTTAAAAAGCATGCTATTAAGCAAAATAAATTTGGTGTAATTAGAAAATATCATTATTTTGTAGATGAATAATCAACAAGGGAGAGTCAACATAAGAGTTACAAAAGAAATTCTTGCCCCGTACTTAAAAAGCGTATCATACATCATAATTTAAATAGCAGATGGAAACAGTTTGAAAATAAATTTGTAACATCTCACAAGCAGGGACGTCTGATGGCATGGGCCAACTGGGCCCAGGACCACGCTCTTGGTGGGAGTCTCGTTTCGTTCTCGACTTTGTCTTAATAATATAATGATCCCGATCATTTTAATGTTGGCAAATATTATTCCCGTACATATTCTCAGAAAAAACAAGGAGTTTCAAATTGCATGTCAACTGGCAGGAGTGGCAAGACTGTATTATTATGTGAGGGCCGTTGTCCATGTCTAGGCCTGGGACTAATACCACAAATAATCATTCAACTCATTTAGTCGAAATGTGGCCATCGGTTCAGCCGGTTTGTGCCTAGGTTTTTGAGATTGTTAGTCGTGCACATTTATTTGCTTTAAATGACCGTTTGAAGGAGTGTTTGACAATCCATGCTATTTATTGTCTACTCAATCTCAGTCAATCAATATCTCAGGTAGGGCCTACTTTTGTATAGGGGCCCAGGGCGTCAAAAATCTTAAGATTTCTTTGGACCCAGGGCCTGAAATAGCCTTAAGATGTCCATGCTCATAAGTACGTTTTCTTTTAAAAATATTAGAGTAAAAAATTATTTCCAAACTAGCTTAAACTTTGTCTATTATTTCATAGATTCTCTTCCTGTTTGTATAAATAAGCGTGTTTTTAATGCTATACTTAAGAAAAACTTAATCTTTTAACATTTTGTGAACAGATGTAATATTTAATAATTTTTTGTTTGTATTTTATGCACATATTGCATATTAATAATTAGTATATATACATTTTATGTGTTTAGATAATATTATTTATTCTTTTGTATGCATGCAATTTGCGTAGAGATATAGTAATGATGTTTTTTGTATATTAAGTTTATCCGAATATTGCTTTCTAATATTATAAAAACATACCAAAGGCTTACATTATAGGTAGGTCTTAAATCACTTTATAAGTCTATAGTTATTAGTGAAGTGGCGCATTTATCCGCTGGGATAGAACTCAGGACCTTTGGGTCCGAAACCGATTAACTTAACCACTACACCAAAATGATCACCATGGTGCGGAGGTTGTTACTGCTTATGTAGATGATACCGCTACACACTCCCCCACCAGTGGGTCGGTGGATAGTCGAACGAACGATGTATTTGTTGCGTCATGTGGATCTGACGGCTTGGTTAAATCGTTCGTTCGACTATCCTTAAATCAGTATAAGTACCGTTATCAGTATAACAGTGCGCTCCAGCGTAGAACGCGCACTAGTATTTTCAAGCAATATATTTTTTTAATTTCTAGGTGATTCGCCGTATCCCAACACGCACCCCCTTTTTTACGAAAAAAACCTAAAACGTATGTATGCAATACTCTTTCTGTTTTGGAGTCATTTATTTGAAATATTATCCTAGGCTTTTAAAAAAAATAGTATATAGTATTTCCATAAATGCAAAAGTCTAAATTTTGCTATACTCATCTCTTTTCTTTATTTTTAAAGCTACACTTTTTATACCCGGTGTATAACGCACACCCATAAATTTCGATTTGTGTGTGTGTGTGTTAAAATGTCGGATTTTACGCTATTAGTAGTGTATTTCACTCGGGTTTGTACGACTTCTTATGGAAATCATTTTATAATCATTTTTTGGAGTAACTTTATTTTGTTCTGAAGGCATGTTCAAATACAATTAACGTAAAATCCGGCGTAAACTGCTTACTTTTAACACAAAAAATAAAATCGATATTTACGCGTGCGCGTTATTCATCGGGTATAAAAATGATAGCTTCAAAAATAAAAAATATGTGCATAAAAAAAACTTGGACTTCTACAAAGATCGGAATACTATTTATTTAAAAGAGATGTCATACCTTGTGAACTAAAACGGATGTTTTTCTAGAAATATACTACTTTTTCAAAATCTTCAGGTAATACCCCGAATAAATGGCTTTAAAACATAATAAATAGCACTGCTGACGTACATTGGTGGTTCCTTCTTAAAAAAGGGGTTGCACATTTTCGGTGAAAATAAGTTAAAATTTTTAAAAATTGCAGCTTGAAAGTATACGGGTGTGCGTTATACGCCGGATTTTACGGTAAAATAAAATTATTATAAATTAAAACAATCTAAAATATAAATAATCACCGTCCTCTCCGCCGGGATGAAGTAAAAAAGTCAAACGTTGACCGGTCCGTGGCGATAAAAAAGTTGGAAATCACTGTTTTAAAGCAATAAATATAAAACTTTTTTTAAAAAAAAATATGGTTAAAAGACTCGAATATAAGTCAAGTTGAATGTTAGAATTTTTTTGTTCACAAAAAGTAGTCTTTCAATCTACAAAAAGTCACACGTCTCCTAATTTACGATTATGATTATATTCATGAATCCTGTCCTCAGAGAGATAACACACTTAGTACTGATAGCTTGAAACATTTCCCTTTATGAAAGTCAGAATATGATATTTATACATGCTAATAAACTTGTTCTTTTTTTTTCGTTGGACGAATATGTTCCATTGATGATCAGAGAAATGAACCTATGTTTAAGTCCAACCCCAAATTCAGTACATACTAGCTATTGTCAAATACAAATGTGAAAGATGAACAAAAAAAAGATGGTTACGTAAGTAAGCTTGTTAATGGATATCGATGATTCGATGAATTTATTGCACTACTCTTACTCCAATATATGAACTGAAATTATGTGAAATCGCATTTGATGTGATTAATTTAAAAATTAATGTAACTAATACAGGTTTTTATTTGACTGCGAAATATATATATAATAAATATCTCATCTGAACTTCTCTGCCCCACCCCTATTTTAGCATTACAAGGGACCAGTTAATGCGTGTATACATCCTGCGCAGTTCACCTATCAACGGCCAGACTAATTTATAATAGCTAATAGTATTCTATAAGCCATATATATAAATCAGTTCTCTCATCATTTGTTTGCTTCTTAATGATTATAAATCTTAGCAAATGTAGTATCTACAGTTCTACTGAATGTAGAGCAGATGTGGTATAATATATAGTGGCACACACAGGAATTTTTCAAGGTTGGGAGGGAGTCGAGGGACCCCCATTCTCGTATCATACCCCAGTACACCGCCTAAAGTATACTTTTGATTTTGTCGATTTTCGAGAACAAAAAACAGTAAAAAATTAATTATTGAAAAATAATTAGCATTAATTAATAAAACTACAGTAGAACGTTGTTTATCCGAATCAATTGGGACCGAACACCGTTCGGATACGCGATTGTTTGGATAACCGACAACCGAATGCGATGCATGCAGTATATGATACTGGACACTATACAAATGTTGAAAATCATCACATGTGGGAAATGTGCTTGAAGAAAAAGCAAAATAGGTACAAAATGTCGCAATTTTACCTTGATTGAAGAATATAATCACTTATTTTTCGCTATACCATTGTACACCTTCGTTTTTTCACTGCAAGGTCTCTGATTCTCTTGAGCAGCAGCAGTTGAGAAGCACTCTGATTGTTGTTCGTACCACTCCATAGCTGTCTCTAACGCAGAAACGCGTCAGCATTTGCTACTTTCGTTGTTGTTGTCCTCATCTTCATCCGTTTCATCGTCTACAGGGTCGGATTCTTCTTGCACAGAAGTCACAATCTCGTCATCATTTAGCATTCCAAATTCACAGTTTTCTGCATCGCATCCCATCCAGATTTCTACATCAACAAAAAGACACGGATACATCTCCTCACTTGGAAACAAACTGACCTAATATTCCGCGCAGATGTTTAACAAATCACAGCTGAAATTCCACAAATATCCCTCATCTTGGGTTTTCCCGTCACTTTTGGCCTCACACGAAACACTGTTGAGCATTGCACTGTTCGAAAACGTATCCGGACTTTGGTTCCGATATTTGACACTCCGGATAATAAACGTTCGGATAAATGACGTTGTTCTGTAATTATTAATTTCAAATACAAAATTAAATTGAACGAACTTTATACTTAGGACTATAATCAATCGAAAATAAAATCAAGGACTTTGGGGGAGGTCCCCCCCCCCTCTTGTGTGCGCCACTGAGTATAACGCATGCGCATTATATATTTCATAGATTTCTATATTATTATAAAAAAATTTATTTTATAAAACTATGTTCTCAAGAGTTGTAAGCATTTTCAAAGCCTGCTTTGAAATTGTTACATTTTGTATCGCAAAAAATTCCCCGAAATAAGTTTTGTTTTTGTATAAAATTGCTCCATTCTTCCAACTATTGTTCAAGAAGCCATAACGTTACTTATTTGTTACACAAACACTAAAATAATTTTACTCTTAGAGATATTCCAGTCCCGACTTTATACAAAAAGAGTCGATTTCTTTCAATTCGATCCATAAAAAGCATGAATTTTAGCACGGAGCGACACAATTGATCTATTAATTAAAAAACAAAGGGGCGGAGTTATTTGTCCCGACAACACAACCGAACAAAGAGAATTGCACAGACGTACAAGATAATGATAATGATAATGCAGCATTAGCTAACAATACTAATCTGCCGACTAGTATTCTTACAGGCGGTCTTAATTGAGTGCCGGAACACTGGTCCTCTGCAGCCTTTCTCTTTTCATTGTTGTGAAAACCTCTCACTCTAATAAACGAGTGACACAGTCACCGAGTTAATGTATACCGTTAGAGTCGTGAATTCGTAATGCTCTCGCTGATGATGTATCGGAAACTCTTTCTGAATGACAAGTGACTTGATTCGAACAAATAGTATTCACTTAATGACGCATTCTGCCTGAATTCTAAATAGAAGATTCTATCCAGTTTGATAATGAGTGTAGTAGACAAAACTCTATAGCAAAGGAAAAAACAGAGACATCATAAATAAGTGTGCTTAACCAACCATAAAACTGTAACAGAATTTTGTTTATATCCAGTAGAAAGAAGATCGATGAAATTTGAATGGTTACTGCTTTAACCCTTTAATATAAGGAATAAAGTTTATTGTTCAAATATTTATTTGTAGAAATATTTTTGGGATTGAAATTGATTTTTACAAGTAATATATAAAAAAAATTAAATCAATTCCTACTTAGATTAACAAAGAAAATTTTTATTCTAGATACTTTTTATTAAATAAATACAATTAATATAAATGTGTATATACACATGACAGAATCACAATATTAAGTGGCAAAATAGAAAGCAATTTCCCTTGCAATTTTCCATTTTCCTTTCTATATATGGTATTGGACTATTATTTTTGTTCATTACTATTTACTAATTAATTAAACTTAATTATTCCATAAAATTGTATTGTAAAAGAAATCACATCCTCAGAAAGTAGACCATCCCAGGTGGGATTCAAATCCACGACCTTTGGAATTAGAAGTTCAACGCGCTAGCCATTGCGCTACAGAGACAGAACGAGCGATTTTTCTTTTTATATATGTTAGACTATTATATATTTTTGTTTGTTTCTATTTATTCATTAATTACATTTAATTAATGGATTAATATTTGAAAAAACTGCATTAACATCAAGTGTCATCCACTACAAGTTTAAAAATTATGTATAGGAAGAGTATATTGTGACGTCGTCACAATGGAGGAGTCACCCTATTCATTAGAGGCTCCACAGCTGGGGACCCGTGGCTTTGGCTGCATTGTGCTGTGCCGAACAGCTGGACTGTCGGCGACGGTGTAACTGGCAAACACTATGGGCTGGGCATCACTGCATTATTTTCCATTCATCGGCAGTGATGGTACGTCTTGAATGCTGGCGCCTCTGCAGGCGGCGGCGAGGTGTTTGAAGTGCCAGATGTCAGCCGGGCCCTTGTCGCCGGGAACCTTTGAGAGGGACCGGACTTTTGTTATCTCTGCACGAATGGATGACGTGCAAGACCGTTGGTGCCGGGTGCAAAACCCTGAGGCCGGCCAATGGGGATTGATGAGGGGCGTGGAGTGAACCCGCCCCTAGAGTTTAAAACAGTGGACTCGGAAAAAGAGAAGAAGACTCCGGACAGACTCCAAAGAGAGATTCTAAAAAGTGAAGCCTGATCGACTCCGACGATTGACCTGTGAGACGTTAGGGACGGATATAGGAAGCAAGCACAAGGCGTGAGCCTCCGGATCCATACCGACGAGAGACTCCTGAGGCGGTACCCAACGGGCGACTGAAAAACGAAGCAAGGAGCGGACCCCTATGCAGACACCAATATGAAATAGAACTAGCTGGCTGTATCAAACGAACACTTGTAACTAATTTTTTTTCTCTATCCAATGATCTTTTGAATGTTGTCGTCAAATAAACATTTGATTAGATCACAGTAATAAGGCATTCTTTAATAATTAGCTTGGCGTACACCTTCAATCTACTTCCACGACGTTACAATATGAACTAATAGTAGGAATTGAAAAAGAAATTCCTTGAGCTTATTACCTGGAATTAATTTGATTTCTAAGACCATTTGTGTATATGTGTGAGTGTGGTGAGTATGTTTTTACTACCCACTGGGAACTATTCAAAGGTAGGACATTTTATGCTTTGCATTTCCCATTATATCGTATTCTTCTTCTTAAGCACTACAGCCTATTGTAGGACAAGCCTTCCTCACAAAATCTTCTCCATCTGGCCCTATCCAGCGAAATAGCCCACCATCGGTTTACTCCAGTTACCCTAAGTTATTTTCTACGTTATCTAGCTACCTAGTTGGTGGTCTTCCTTTCTTTCATTTTCCATCGATTCTTGAAAAAGTTATCTTTTTAGTTGGAAATAAGTCATAATATCTAAATATAAAACACAACCATCTAATGCGGGATGCTTGGCTATTTCCATAATATTGGGTTCGCCATATTTTTTATAAATTTCATAACTGTATAGTATTTTCCACACGTAATTATGTTTTACTGGTCCAAGGA